>VZTB01006573.1:139706-163210 GCA_013397245.1 Thryothorus ludovicianus
ACTCTATAAAAACTGTTTCAATTGATAAAGCTTGAGAAAAACAAACCTATGAACATCAGTTCCCTCCAGGAAAAGGAAAGGGTGAAGACACATAGAGACAACAACGTGAGACACTAAGGTCAGTGAAGAAGGAGTCAAATTCTAGATGGGGGAATTGAGGAGAAGCTTTGATCTTGGGCTGAAATTCTTCTGTAAGGCTATAGTGAAGATGTATTTGATATATCAGACTTAGGTTTTTTCCCTGTGACTCATAGAAATGCTTTGGGAGATGTACTGGAAGCACCAGTATTGAAGTAAGCAGATGTTGCAGCAGCTGTGAGAATCTTGAATGGAGAGAGATGAGAGAGAGAAACCTTGCCCCAGGAATAGAAGACGAAAACGTCTGTTCTCAGAGATGGCTGAAAAGAACTATTTTGTTTTATGCTAGAACAGCTCATCCTTAAAATAATACCCCAATAAGTTGACATGGCCCATAAACACAGCTGTGAGAAGGCTGTGAAAGATGGGAGGAACTTCACTAATATAGATTCCTGGGTGGAGGCTATTCATAGAAATTGAAGCCACAAGAACTGTTTTTTTCTTGTAAGTTCTCCATAGCATGTAGAAAGATAATTCTCTCCCTAAGTAAGCTGAAGAATCACTACTCTAGAGGTATTCTGGATGTTTGTTTCTGTGCGTTGTCAGTGAGAAAGAGGGAAGGGTTGGAGAGAGGAAGAAAAGTGTTCTGAAGGTTTTATTCTGATTCTTGTTATTCTTCTTTTAGTTATGTTAATAAAGTTTTCTTTATACCCTTTCAAGTTTGAGCCTGCTTTGCTTTTCTCCTAATCCTATCTCACAGCAGAAAATAGACCCAACACACAGTGGGAGTTGGGTGTCAGCCCATCATGCAGATAGCAAAAGGCAAAATATTTTTGCTGGACCCAACTTTCCTACAGTAGGACACCACTGGTGAACACGCATTATTCCTTTTCTACTTCTGCAATGTGGGCACCTCTGGGGCTTCCTGAAGGGCTTCAGGCCTCTCTGTGGACATGTGTCATCAGTTCTTCTGCTCCTGCTGGCATTCCAATGGAGGTGTCCAGGAGCCCCCCTAATACCAGGTGATAGAATTTAAGGATGGTGCCTGTCAGAAATTACATGAATCACAGTGTCTCTGCCTGGTGTTTGTTGCCATAAATGGCTGTTGCTTCAGGGATGTTCCTGCATCGTGACCCAGTATTTAAGCAATGTCCCAATGGACAATTCCCTATGCCAGTTAGAGGACAAACACTGAGATCCCAGATTTGCTCACAGATCTTTTATAGAGAGGTGTGTAAAATTAATGAGGCAGTTTATTTAATTTCTTTGTACTTTCAGATTTCCCACAGTAAAACAAAGATGCATTTTTCTGAGGCCAGAACATTAGTTTTGTGTAGAAATACACTCTGCCTTACTTTGCTGTTGTTAGCAGACTGATTTTAGGGAACAGCAGGAGTACTTCTCCTTCCTCACAGTGGATCAGCTCTGGACATTACATCAAACTCTCTGTAAACTATTCTTTCTAGGTCTCTTCAGTTTGTGAAATTCCTTTGTAAGTAAGGGATAGACCAACACTTTATCACATCATAATAATTGGCTTATCCCAAGGGGGAGACCAAAAATCATATAGATGATGTAATACATGATGGCAGGAGAATATGCAAGAAAAATATACCATCTCTTCCCTATACATACTTCAGCTTTAGAAGATTCATTCTAATTATTTCATGTATCCATAAATGAATATTTGGTAGTATTTCTGACTGATGCATGCTAAAACAATTAACTTTGAATGTAGGTGCAATGAGTTTAAGATCTGTCTGTAAATGTATTAAACCAACTTTCTTATACTAGAAATAGTCCATTATGAGTGGATTTGATGTCCACAGCTGGAAAAAAATGGAAGTCTGATATTTATAGAAGCAAAAGTTCAATACTCACATTTTCAAGCTGAGTTTAGCATATCATTTCAGAGAAGGTGAAATGGTGAGGGGCAGGAATTAGGATCCCATGCAGTATTCCATGCAATTCCTTAAACTTCTTGCCTTGTTTTTAGAAGGAAATGTAGTGAATGGTTTGAATGACAGAAGGGAAGAGGTTGGTCTCTCCAGAGGGCTACTTGAGTAAGCTACCCACGCGTGTTCCCCACGCAGATAGAAGGAGAAATCCAAAGGGATTCTTGATGCCTTTCCCTGTTATGCCTGTGGACAGCAAGGCTTGCCCATCATGCCCACAGCTTACCTTTGGATATGGTAAATCATTCCATGGGAAGACTGAAGGTGATATGGTGCACTTAACAGGGCGGAGAAAATTGTGTTCTTCTGCCATTTGCACACACAGTGGCTTCAGAAACTGCAGGTTACAGTTGTGGCAGATGGTTGCTTTCTCTATGCTTCTTGCTGAGAACCAAGGAACAGTCATATAAGACTGTTGCAGCTCACTAACAGGGATCTGGAAAGCAAAAATTTCCAAGCTTACTGTCGACAGACAGTCCAGCTTGCCTTGGATTTTCGTTGCTACAGTTGTCACTGCTGTAAGATGTGAAGAAAAATGTGGGGCTTCGCACTGTGACATTCTTGGTTACTCTGCCTAGCAAAGGTTCATCCTACTCACTTGCAGTGAGATGAGTTTTAAAGCATGGCATTTAGTATCCGTCTGCTCTCACCATTCATCATGGCCATTAGCTGCAACAACTACAGATGATAAAATTATATACAATTTACATCTATTTGCATGCTCAGCACCAGTAATGACGTCTTTATGCTGTTATTCATTCAAATATTTTGAAATGTGCTGTACATCGCTATTATATAGAAATCATACAGAAATGAGTTTTTATGACTTAGTCTACACGTAGAAGAAAGAATGCTTTGTATACAATGTCTTCAAAAGGAAGCATTGAAAGTGCCTTAGACAAAGACATCACCTTTAAATAGGTGACAAATGATGTTATGTATTTCAAAGTATTCTTTCTTCACATTTTCTTAATCTTTTATCAACCCAGATATATAGCTCACTACCTCCATACAGTACCAAATATCCTTGGGAGAGTCTTTTGGAAGATTGGCAGGACATTCAGAGTTCAGGGTGTAATACAAATCTTCCATCAATCAACAACTGTATTCAATTTGAAGACTTCTTTCTCATAGTGTTTGGCATGCATTTCTGAACAGACAAAATATGTCTTAATAGTAATTAGGAAACTACTTTGAACTATGGTGTTTGGTACTCACTGGTCTAAAGCAATGGTGGAGTATATCTACCCCTAATCATTTAATCCAAGTGAAAAAAAAAATAAAAATCACATCCTCAGGAGCTGACTGTTAATCAGAAGCTGTGCAAGATGACCTGGAGATCTACCTCTGTCTCTCCATGTCTCACATGAGCTAATGTAATTGGAGTTTCTATTCACTGCATCACGTTTTTCAGCTATGATTCGTTTCTCTGTATCCAGTGGTAGCTTTAATGTTGATCCATGATGTTGATCCAAACAAAATTGACTATGTCTGAAAGCTTTTGGATATCTGGTATGAGGAACATGGAGACAAGAACACCACTGGACATCTGTCTTCTCCTCTAGCCAAGAAAAGACATTCAGAAGACATGGTCCTCCTTAATCACAAAAGATTTTCAAGTTACCAAAGACCAAATTCTGCACCTCTTTGAAGACTGTTGGGGCAGAATGTTAACTGCCAGGTTAATAATGTTACTGCACAGATAATACAGTAAAAGTGAAATAGCCTTTATAGGGATTGACATTGAATTTTTTTAAAACTTTTTTTCTTTTCAAGAATAAAAAAAAACATCAAATGCACCTTAGAAAACAGGCATTTGACTTGTGGGATGGCTCCAAAGACAGGCTGTAACAGCTGGCCATTACTACTGTGTCCAGAAATCAAAATAGACTTTGTAAAAAGCTTTCTTTCTATCAAGAAAAGTCTAGAAATAAGTAATTCTGCAATGAAGAAGACTGCCATGTGATACAGGTAGCTCTGGCAAGTAAATTCTCTGTGTGGAAAGACCTATTCCCAATGACAGCCCAAGACAAGGGGGTTTTCACAGCACTGAGAATGTGACCACCAGTTAGTCTGCTGATGGTATATCCATAGATCAGCCCTATTGATTGGTTAGCAGTGAAAGACCTAAAAAACACTGCCACAAAGAACACATCAGTACAACAACTAAAATCCTGCTGCCAGCTGATAAGGCAGAAGTCCCACAAGGGATATGATGAACAGTGCATGCCAGTAGGTTGCTGAAGCTGTTTGGACTGTAAAATCTGTGAGTTCCAGAAAAGGGAACTATAGGGTAGAGCCAAACTTTGGAAAAAGCCTTGGAAGGTCTGGCCTAGAGGAATTACAGGTAGCAAGTGGTTTCTAGCTCACAGAGACATTACTTTGCAAGCCAGGAAGTGAAATTGCCATGACCAAGGAGTGAGGATGTAAATCACCAACCATTAACCAAAGAAGGGAGAAACACTGTCCTTTTTTCCTAGTCTCCGCCCTGTGAGGCTGGAGGAGGGAGAAGAAATGCAATATGTCATGTCTGGATTCAGATGACAGAGGGTTGTCTGACAGGCCAAGTCTCCTGACTGTGATTTAAATACAATTGTATGCCTTGTGCATACTAAGCACAGCTCTCCTTCCTATAGCTTAAGTCCCTCCACGCCCTGCAGACACCAAGCACAAGCAGCCGCTGCTGGAGAGGATGCAAGCAGCAGCACAGATGAGGGATGGAATCTGGATCCACATGAGAGGTTGGCATTTGCAAGCTGTCATTGAGCCCTGCTGTGAAACTGAAGTCTGCATCTCATTGAGCAGGTATGGCTCTCAGTGTGCATTTCCGAGAGCAAAGCTGAGCTATTGTGCCAGCACAATGTTCAGCAGCAGCAGGATGCTCCAGGGCAACTGGAACTCAGACTGTGAGCATCACAGTATCCCACTGGACTGTCTCTCCTGTTATGTAGCAGATAGTTACGCTATTACTGTGTACCAGTTTGTTTTCTAATCCCATTCTTTGGAGATCTTACAATTTCTCTGACTCTATGCTGAAACAAGAACATGATAAACTTATATGTTTCCTTCTTCCCAATCTGGTTTGCCCCTGCAAGCTGCCTAAAGTGCTTACAGTTTGGAAAATCCTGGCCTATAGGTATGAGGAAGGAGGAAGGCTCAGATGCATTTGTCTCAGGTGACTTAAAGTAGAAATGTTGCAAATCTAACCTAATTTAGCCCTTTCAGTTTGCTACATTTGAGACCCACTCCTACAAATTTTTGTGGACATTGTCAATTTACTGGAAATTGCTGAAAACAGTGAGGTAGAATTCCTGAGAAAGTAGTGTTTCCTTTTGCTAAGAAGACAGTGTAATAATGCTACACGCCATTTTACACAGTCACACAGTGTCAAGATTTACTGTTTGAATGTCTCTTTCACTTCTGCTTAATCAAAAGTGATGTTCAGCGAGGACCCCTAAAAATTCATGCTGAATCCAAACTTCAGTAATGTTAATCAAATTGATAACACACAACTTTGGTATGATCCCATGGTGTTCATGTGGAATTTGAAACCATATCAGTTTGAGTTCAGCTCCTGGTCAGCTCTCATGAGCTTGACCATGGATGAAATTGTATTTTAACAGATGTGTTATTTTTGAAAGTTTCCTATCTGTCTGTCTGTTCACCCATACACAAATAAATACTTACATCCCCATGTGAGATATAGATTGACAGAGACAGTAAACTATCTGATAAGGCTCTTTGCACTTCAAGGAGTTTCCTTAAGGAGTAGGCCAAGCCCTCAGCTACTATAAACCAGTGCAAATGCCCTGCAGTCTAGCTGGGCAGCTCTGGAGAAGGAAGGGGTTAAATCTTGCTTGAACCTAGTCCCAGGCCCATGGTGGTGGTGCTGGCTGTGGATAGGACAGGACAGCTCTGCTGGAGGAACTGTGTCAGTTTACACCAGCTGGGCACAGGGCCCAGGGCCCTCTGTTCCCATTGCTCAGGGAAACACATCTCAGTGTGGAGATGAGCCAGAGAGCAGGAGGCTTGTGACATGCAAAATACCCTCTCAACATGAGAGTTTATTCTCTCCCTTTACTCTTTGAGGTAAAAAGCTGATAGCTGAAGAGTTCTGTTACTTTGCTACAGGTTCAGCAACCTCCTCTGCTCATCAGTGTCCCTCTGGGAGCAAGGGGAGTTTACGAAAAGGTTTCTATCTCTGAGAAGCACACAAAATTCGCTAGGTGTTTTTCCTGTCATCTCCCTAATTGTGCTTCCACTGAAGCTGTCTGGAAGACTGTCTCTGTGCACAGAAGCGGGTAGGACTGCATCTGCTGAGGTGGTCCATCCACTGTATGCAGACAGTGTGAGAGTAACCTCACCATGCACCACACACTGTTTGAGAGTCAGAAAGTGAGTGTTGCTTGCAAGTTGGTAGCATGATTTGTTCAAGGTCTCCGTACTCTCACAATAGGATAGTGAACGTGTCTGGAGTTGAAAAAAGGAGTGCCTGGTCTAATCCAGTCTAGCAGAGCTCTTGTGCCCCTGGCTCTGAACCACATAAGACTGACAGACAATCTGACCTGCATCCCTGAGAACCTGATTTTAAGCATCACATTGCAGGTACATGAAGATTTTAGCCATGTAGAAAATGTTCCCTCTTCACTTGATTTCTTTCCTCTATATCTTTTTTTCTCTCTTTAACATAAGACATGATCAATATTAAATTTTTCTCCTTATTATACTCTGCACTGCATGTCTGGCTTTGCCACCAGCATCACTATCTGTTACCCTTGGCCAAAAGTTAAGGGATATTTTGCAAAGGGCATTTCTAAAAATACGCTTTCCTGTTTTCCACTCTTCCTCCCTTGAATGTTTTGAAAAGCTCCTGCTCTCCTGTCATAATCCTCTTCCCTGCACCTCAGTGGGCTGGGTTGTTTTTTCTTGCAGCAAAACTCAGACAATGAATACACAATGATGAGAACTAGCTGAACAAAAACCACTGACTTCAGTTTATGTCAATTGCAGATAGAGTCTGATAAAGTGAAGGTGTTTCCCAGGTGAGGGGAGCAGTGGGTAAAAACATGTTTGACATAAGCCAGGCAGCTATCTGCATGTTGAGCTAATCATCTGGCTTGCTGCATGATGATCGTTATTTATAAGAACAGCACAATACTGTGAAAAGAGGGTAGTCTGTCATAGTTTGTACATTTCCATGTGGCCTGCTGAGTGTCAGTCTCTGCTTTCTGCTTTGGCAAAGTGTCCTGATGCCTAAGGATGGTGCTGACTTCCTTTTTTTTCTCCTCTAAGTAACACAAGTGAGAGGTGAAGTTTTTTTTTCCCCACCCACTTCTTTTGACCTCTTTGGCCCTTGCTATTGATGGTTTCTTCAGTTATGCTCTGCAAATACGTCTTCAAAAATGTATGTGTTTATAAAAGTGTATGCTTTCATTTCATCATACACAGGATTTTTGCATACTGGAATTTCAGGGACTTCCACACACTAAGTGTTTTTCCATGGCTTATATCTGGATGAAATACGCTATGGATAAATGAAGAGTTTCTTTTGATATAACTTAAAAGAGTTCAGCACATTTTTCTGTAGGGTTTTAAGAGCATTTTTGAATCAATGTAGTGATTAAACTATGCAGCTAATCTCCATGTGTTTCTTTGTCAGTTCTGAAATGTATAAGCTTTTTTTATTTAATACAGAAAATTTATATTAGCAATATGGGATAATGGATAAGGTATTTCGGTCTGCAGGAGGTACAAATCAGAAGGTAGACTGATTTCCCCAGCTAAATTACTTGCTCCATTGACTGTCTCTTTGTAATAGGCTGAGCTGAAGGCTCAGAAGCACAAATTGACAAAACTCAGAAAATAAGAAAAGGGGAATGCAAAACCTGACTGGAGATAAAAGGTTTAGGAAAAATGATTCTGAGACATTGAGAAAGATCTAAAGTAGAGAGTGTGTCACTACTTTCCATTCAGCAAAAATGGGGGTGAAGGCAATGATGATGGTGATGACAGAACAGATGGCTAATGGAAAAAACTACTGTCAAGGGACCTGCAGACCACACCAGTGTCCTGGTTCTGCCCAGGATAGGGCTAATTTTTTACAGTAGCTGGGAGGAGGCATGGCTGGGACACTGAAGTTATTCTATACCACCTCACATCATTGCTGGGGCAAAAGGACTCTCTTCTGGGGAGAAGTGGTTCTATCTGGAGGAGAAAATGTGGTGAAGGGAGCAGTCTGGCTTTGTCCATTATCAAGGGGTTTTTGTATTTTTCTTTTTACCTTTTATTATTGATATTGTTGCTGTTACTGTTTGTTTTCTCATCTCATTTCTATTTTGAGTAAATAGTTCTTATCTCAACATGGTCTTCAATGGTAATACTAAATTGGAGAATACCATTCTTAAACTACAATAACTAGTCGCCTTCAAAGTTTTCTATCAGCTTTCTCATGTTCCCAATATGGACTTCACTTCTTCTTAGTCCACTGCAAACAGAGAAAAGAGGTGGGGGTCAGGCTTTTCCTTCTCCCTTGCTTCATGCAATATAGCCATGAAGAATGGGGAGAAAATTGTGAAATGTGTGATAGAAACACTTCTGGCATGGGACAAACAGAGAAGATGTAAACACAAACTCCCTTGCCACCTTTCTCAACTCCTCTTAGCTTCTGCTCTCTATAGTTTTGGCATCATCTTCCAGCTGTCTCCCTTCTTGCAAAGCTACCTATCTCCACTTCTTTCAGGCTTATCAGCCACATATTTTATTTTGTTGGAGGACTCCTTTGACAATTTACTCCTTAGTATGCATTAATATACATTTATTTCAGTTGGAGTGAAATGTCAAAATGCTTTAGCCAAAATACTTTTGGTTTTTTTCCTTTTGTTTCATGGATCTCTTATTTTCCAGTGAAAGTTAGCATCTTTTGAAATTTCATATATTTCAACCAATTTGTAGTCAACATCAATCTCTTGATGATACAAAGTTCCCAGTAATTATTCTGAATTTAAAATGTCTGTTATTTTGGGATTTGGTATGTCACTTCCAAAAAAATGGCTGAGATGGCTCTTCTGAAATTCCCTGAGTTGTCTTACAGTTTCAGTCACAGGATGAGTACAGGATCCAGAACAGGATTCTCCACTGAGATACTGTGGCAGAAAGTTAACATTCAGAGAAGCATGTGTGAATTATGAATTCAAGATTAGATCCCCCATCACTGGATCACTGAAACAATTGCTCAGCTGTCAGTTTGGAGCCAGAATTGTCATCTCCACTAATGGTCTTCATAGGTAGCCATTCCTGTTGCTTATTTCAGGAAAGTGCCTGTGAAGGTGACATTTGAGTTCTGACAGGCATCCCTTTATTTTTCTTGTTGCGAGTTTCAGGATCTGACAGCTCATTTTCAGCCATTAACTGGTCCTGGGCTTCTGGTGTGTTCAGATCTTTTATTACCTGAGAAACAGAGTTAGAGGGTGTTGAGGAAAACCTCAGTTTTGACATGTTTGCTGGAAGCTGTTACATTAATTCCAGACTATTAAGTAAAGCATGGTAAACTTAGGGAAAGCAGATAGTTCTGCAGCTGCATTTCCAGGTGACACACAGTTTTTAGAGTGTCTGAGAGAACAAAATCAAGCTGAACCAAACCGCCCTGCTCAAAAACATTTTGATGGCAGTTGAAGAAAAAGGTAATTTCCCTGCTCCTCAGTAGGAATAAACTCACTTGGTTGCTCCATTTTTAATTGTCAAATGAAAAATACATACATGTCTACACTTGGTGCACCTTAATAAATTCATTAATTTACAGAGCAATGTCTAAACAGTAAACTGTAATCATTTATGTATATGAGCAGCACCAACATAATGAAACCTTCTCTAACTCACTTCCTAATGGGTCTCCAAAACTCTTTTCCCTGGTGCATTTTTCCCAGTTACACTAGCTGTGCAAATCCTGAACTCATTTATATTACCTTCCTGAAGGAAGCAATGCATGGAATATATAATAATTTGAATATCTTCTATTATTTTTTCAATTCCAAAGCATGTGTTAGGTCAAGTTTTGTGACTATTTTTTCTTTCAGTGTTACTGTTATTGTGATTCTCATTGTAGGAAGCAAAAAAATTTTGGCACTTGGTGGAGGTTTTGCAGTCTTAGCAATTTAGTTGACTATTGTGAAAGATGTGGGTTAGCATTCACAGCAATAAATGAATGGATGGCTTTCACAATTGTGATTTGCATATCAAACTCCAGAAGTTTTGTCTTTGAAGCAAGAGTTTGATTTGGGATGGCAGCAAGGATTGCCTGGTTTCACTGATTTGTTGGTTATATCTTTCTAACAAAACACAGGATGAGATGACTGGTGACCTGGTCCTAATGAACTGTTCTGTATGCCACACCTGTTGTGCCTTGGTGGTTTCCTTTAAATTTGTGTACCATGGACCCAAGGGCATTCTTTTGACACATGCTGCTAACTGGAAGTTCGAGTAAATTTTCTGACCTATTTTGAGATTGCTAAACCTCATAATCAATTGAACCTGAAACATCTCACAGTTACAAATTTTGGCATTGTGCTTTTGCTTTTAAAAATCCTTGCATTAGATTGTAAATGCTAGGAACACAGGGAGAAAAAGAAATTTAAAGACAAATTTGTTTTGAAAAAGGATGGCTGTGACTGGGATTGCTTTAGAAAATGAGGAAGACAGCACAACAGCACTGCAGCAGTAATGTGGTATCAGCTGCCAGACTGTCAGTGGTGGTGGCCAGAAAAGTCTTGGACAGCTTTGAATGTCCAAGTCTAACTATGTTTGTGCACTTTGTACCTGCAAAGGCAGGGAAAATGCTGCTGTTAGAGAAGGTGGAAAGACAATTAAAGGAGGGGAAGAAGATGTAGCTACCTTAATGATACTGGCTTTCACTATAATTGCTACCATTTGATCACTTTTGCCTTCATGAGGGAGTACTTTGAATAGCAGAGATAGTCAGGAGTGTGAGGTGTCATGGGACTCTTTAGTATCAGACAGGATTTCTATTAAAATAGGTGTGAGGGCTTCTATATACTTTGAGCAGTAAACATATGGATATGAGAGACGGGATCTCCTGTAGTTTGGAGTTTGTTACAAAGTTCAGCTTCTGGTTTCTGCTGGTTTTCCATGATCTTTTAAAGATCCCCTGTTCTACAGCCTACAGCAGAATAAAACTTCCATGTGGGTGAATAACATATTGGGTAACTTCTGTCTTTTACTGCTCTGTGTCAGTACAGGTGCATCTAGAGCAGCTTAGGCTTAGCCTTGGTGCTGTAGACCAGAAGTTTTCTGATGGGATGGCTACCCTGCATGGACTTTTCTGTGAAGGGTGCTGACTGCTGTGGTTGACACAGCATTGGTCTGGATTGACTGCAGGTTTCAAAGGTCTGAACCCATCTGTTCTTCCTCTTGCAAGAGCTTTTCAGTGCCTTCAGTTACAGAGTGTTAGTGTACTATTGACTGTCTCATGTTTCCATCTCTGTGGCTGACACGATGACCCCTTCTTCCATGTCCTATGGCCGAATTATACACATATTCACTGTTGTGCTTTGTGAATTTTTTCAGGTACCTCTGACCTCTGATCTCAGCTTCTCCTTCCTCCTGCCTTGGACTTTCTTTGCCCGTCTGTGTTTATCCCCAGGCCTTTGCCCTGTCCAGCAGAGAAAAGTGCAGCACTTCCCTGTAAATTATATTACCTAGCCAGCTGAGATACAAGTGCCTCTGCATTAGCAAAGCTGTGAATGAACTTTGTGTTTCCAAACCCGTTAAAAGCAGGGTATTTTATGTTTCCAGACGTCGACACAGTCCATTATGAAGATATTTACCTCTTTACTTCTAGATTTTTCTTCACTATGTAATAGCACTGTCACCCTGAAAAGTTAGTTACCTTAGTACTGCAAATATGCTACACATGTGTTTTAAAACTCACTACAAGTTCATGGGGTATTTGTGCCCCTGTATCTGTTTCGGCATGGAAAAATCTGATTTTTACTCTGTGGGAAACTCTCAGCAGAATGGACTATAGACAGCCACAGACAACAGGGACAGGACAGAGGAGAAGCTCTGCTCTTGACATATAGATATTCCAGGTCTGGGTTGGGCTGTATCCTTGGGGAAGCAGCCTGAGGATCCTTGCATTGCTAGAGCCTGTGCTATTTCACTGCTAATGAATAAAGACTTTTATCCCTTGAGTCTGCAATTTTTCCCTTGAGACTGTATCAGCAAGTGGGATTTCAAAAGCACAGGAAATTGCTTTACCCTCCTGCCACTGAAATCACTGAGTGTTTTACCCTTGGGATCAGTAGGAGGAGAATTAGGCCCATATTGAGCTCTTCTGAAAATTCCATTCTTTAATGAAAAGAAAAATGGGATGTTGATGGCTGTCTTCTAAAACCTCTTCATGAAGATGAAATTTTAAAAGCATGGATGCACGCTGCAATTGCCTGTGTGACCTGTCATTTCATCCCCAGATGATAGTTTTTCCTTTGTGAATGATACTCTTAATTGCTTGTGAGATACTGTGCAAGTGAATATTAATGTGACAGAGCACAGATCATGGGAAAACTGTTAATCTATAGTAATAGAATTTGGCTATTCTGAGGCTGACTTTGTGTTGCAGCATGATAACAGAGAAGAAATAGGCCTATTTTGTGATTAGCACTGAGACAGACTAATTGCCCTTTTTTTTCTCTGTGAAAAGAGTGGTCAAATGAGCAGCCGTAGCTCCCATAACAACAGAAAAAAAATTGAAAGAGCTTATGTCTCCTCTTAAAATATTCTCTAATGAAGTACATTATACATTAATTGAGAAAACATCTGTCTAGGTAAAACTGTTTGGCTTAATTTCTGCAGAAATATAGGCTAAGCAATCATACAAGTTGAAAAATTGATGTCTTATCTTTTTATTATGAAATGCAACAAAATGAATGGCATCCATCCTTCGAGAACACGAGACAGCCGAGGATAATACAGCCCCCACACCCTGAAGTTTTACTGACAGTGTCTGTAGAGTGAAAGATACAAAGTCTCAAGTTTACACCAGTTCATCAATGTTTTGGGATCCGTCTTTATTGATGAGTTGGAATTTTGCACTTTCCTGCCTTCCCCACTGGACTTATTGCTCAGCTGTGTGGCCACTTACAGTTTTGCTCAGACTGCCTCTCCCTTTTTCTTTGTTCTCAGTACTGCCCTTTTTCTTCTGCAGACTGATCTGAGTGTCAGAGTCCTGTAACACACAACTTATGCACCAAGGCTGCATCTGGCACACATGCAACCACGTCACTTTGATCACTTTTTTTCATTTCCAGCTAAAAAGCAATAAGAAGGAAGTTCCATCCTAGTGAAGGTAACTGAGAACTTCCTGGTAACTACACTATTGCACTCACTCTCTGTGAATAAAGGAAAGAGTTAAGAAAATCTTGAGCCTCACTTCTGATTCTTTTCCAGACAGATGAGCAGCTGCCCTGGAGAAAGCTTCATTAATGCTGGTAACATTGAAACAAGACTCCAAGTCTTAAATACTCACCTTGGCCCACCTCTGCCTGATCGAGGACTCTATTTGGTAGAAGATAGCATGTGAATCATCTTTGCCTTGCAGCTGCGCTTTGAATGCATTATGGGTCAAGGCCAGCTCATTAATTTTTCCTGCATGTTCCATCTTACTCTTAGCCTGAGCTGTCATATGTCCCTCTCTGTTTGATTGAAGACAACTAAATCTCCACTGCGCATGTATACAAATGTGTGAGAACTGTAGAGTGTGGTTAAGATTCAGTCAAAAAAAAAAAAAAGTATATAGAAACTTGCATAAACTCTTAACAATTTCTTCCTTCTTGTAATTTGTTTACTCCCCTAGGATGTTTCAGCCTAAGTCCTAGCTCATTGGGGTATGCAGGTAGCAACAGGGGTTGAATGTGAAAGAGTCACACAAAATAAGGCTACACAGTCCACTACAAGAGCTCAGCTGATTTTTTTTTCCAGTATAATTTTGCCAGTGAACTTCCTGCACTGTTCTTGGTTTGTACAATTTAGCTCTCTTTAGCTCTACTGTACTATACTGTCACTGCAAGCCAACATCAAAACAAAGAAACATTTTATCAACGTTTTTAGATGTCTGGTCAGGGTAGTCTCTGCTTACCTCAAGGTGACAGACAATCCATCTTATGAGTAAACTCTGATATATCAGACACTGGGAAGTCCAGAGGCTTCTTCATGGGCGGAGTAAAATAAATACGGGCACGAAGTAAAGTCTGTGACCATTTGTTTCTACACGCACATAGTATTGCAAAAACTTCGACCTCTGGGAAGAGGTCACCGTGGTGTCAAGTTTTGACCAACACAATATTAACTTGTGAAGCTAAGGAGAGTTTAGCCTTCCTTGGCCTTGGCCTTCCCCTTCCCTGAACTTCCCTTCCCCGAACTTCCCTTCCCTGGATTCCCCAGAACTTGCCTTCCGCTCCCTGCCGTCTGGAGGAGGGAGCACCAGGCGGCACAAGCGGCGCTCTCAGCTGAGCTGTGGTTTTCACTCCCAGCACTCGAGGGCAGTGTTGGTTTATTTTTGCAGCAGCCGCGGTCCCTCTCGGTTGTAAGCCCGCCTCTCCGAATCCCACCGGCAAGAGCCCAGCCCCTCCTAGGACGTGCAGTTTTTGGCCTTTTCCAGGTAAAGTTCCATTGCTGTGCTACTCGAGTCTGCCTCTTCAGTCTTATCTCTTGACTCTTGTGGAGGTAAATGTGGTGATTGCACCGGGATGGACAAAAACTTCTCCATGTGCTGTGGGATGTCTTTGAGGACTTTAAATGTTGGCAGGTTAGAAGCAGCTAGATTTGCATATAACAATGGCTTTACTATGGAGATGATTGCTGCAAGAGCAACAGGAGATTTTTAAAATACCCAAGTTTGTGTTGAACAGAACAAACGCTTAGGAGCAATTACTATACATTTGGACAATTTAAACCAATTTAAACATTTCCTACATTTCCCTGGCTACCTAATGATAAGGTAGACTATGTGCATGAGAAAATTACAACCTTGAAATCTTTCAGGCCCTTGGAAAGACACTCAAGACCCATGGCTACCCTGGATGTCTCCAGGAGCACGTTGTGTTTTGCCTTAAACTTACCTCACCACCTTAGCAAGGTGTAAAGTGCTACAAACTCCCAGCAGTGCCTGCTGCCCTCATTTCCCCTGGACCAGCCTCTCTACAGCCCTCCAGTCTGCCATGAGGGATACATAGGCACAATTGGTCAGTGTTCTCCAGTTAGTACTGTAGCATTTTGTGGGGTCTGAAGAAAAGCTGTGATAACAAATCAGCTTTCACCTGTCAGAAGGCTAATTGAGATGCTGAATCACCTGTTTTTGGCTGAAATAGGAACAGTCTCCAGGCAGATATGTGCAATCTGACTTTCTCATCCTATCCATACCCTAGTCACTTTATCTATGCTTGGATATTTGTGTCTGTTCATGTATGATGCAGATGATGATCTTAGCATTAAATGGTAAAACCCATTCTCTGGAACATGTTTGCTGGGCATCAGGGACCACACAACTATTTCAGCCTTTTTCACTTTTCACAAGCCCTGATTTGTGTTTGAAACTATCCGTGTAGCCTTATGACATTACACCATGTTACTTAGTTTTATTCTTGGAGATGGAACAAAATATTTTTAACAGTCAAGGAGGCCATCAACAAAAGTGGTAGCTGGTGTATTTATTGATGACTTACCAGCAGGACCAGACATATGCATCTCTGCTACAGCTAAATGGCCTAACACACCACAGATTAGTCAGATTTTCATATAAACAGCAACATACTAACAAGTTAGCACTGTTAACCACCCTTCACATTGTACTCCTTCCTAAAGCTGTTTTAAAAAATAGGTAAGACTCACAAAATTAAAGCGGAACTGGAGGTCAAAATAAAAATTATAGGGTCAAGTGGATCTGCTGTGTTTTAAATCTTGAAGGCTGAATTTCCAAACATCCTAAAAGTTTGGGAGTTTTCAACAGTGGGAAAACAGTTAGTTATTATTTACTTGAAGTGCAAGTTGAAGCTCTGATATTTTTTCAGACAAAGACTAAACTTGGGTTTTTTTTAAATAAATCAAATCCTTAGTCTTGACCATTTCTAAAACCAGATATGGACAATACCATCTACTAGTCACAGGGTATGGAAGTGTGTTACCCTAGTGGCACCAGTAAAAGAGCATGAATCCAAAATCTAGTGTTTTTTTCACAACTCTATGTGAGGAAATGTAAGTATTTTGTTCTCCAAAACAAATCAGAGCTCTACTGCTTTGAATTTCTCAGGAGATTTTGGTTCAGACCTTGTGTATCCTACAGACTGACTCCTTATGACTCCAAAAGGTAGGAACAGGGGAAGATTTAGTTGTCCTACTTATTGAAGGCTTTTTGGTTTGGGTGCAATTCCCGCCCTCAGCTGCGGGAATTGCACCCAATTTAGACTTGTTGACACTTCTGAAGGAGCAAGGAGCTGAAGCTGCTTTGTCTGGTGCCTGGCTCAGCAAGCAAGCCTTTCCTTGAGTGTTCTTCATGCTGCCCACTCTGTGCAAGGATATCATTCCTCCTTTGACGCACAAAGAGTTTTTGCACAAGTTCATGATACTGATAGTATGACATTACTTTTCAGACACTAGAATTGATTTTAACCAGCACTAAGCTACTCCATGGGCCGAAATGAGTAGCAATCTTCACCAGTTCCTAATCTCACAGCCCTCAGACTGTGTCCTTACTCAGAGTTTTCCTTTTTCCTCATCTTTGGGGAGACTTGTCATGCACTCTGTCTTCCAGGGGTTTGTGAAGATGTGGCAGATTCAATCCCACTGAAGTCAGATGCACCTATGTGTAAGGGGTAGGGAGCCAGGATAGAGTGGGGGGAAGAAGTAGCCTGAGAAGCCTTCAGGGGTCCGGTCATGCTGCAGCACAGAAAAAACTTGCCCAGTATCAGCTATGAGGATGTAAAATCTAAAGGGTAAGGCCTTCTATGAGACATGACTCAGTAGACTATGCCATGGAAACTGAAAAGCTTATCAGCTCTCATATTTTTTACCATGTATGTCACTTCCCTCAATAATTCTGCTCAGTGTGTTGTCCACCAATAAAATAACTTCCAGGAATCTTGTAGGAATACATGTACTATCATACACTGTGAGGTGATGCACTCTCCAGAAAAGTACATACAACTGTCAACATTTGAGAAAGCTGAATTTTCCTGCAGCAGTTTTTTGGAAGTATCTATCAAGGAATGCTTGGCTTGCCTTACCCAACAAACTGAAGTTTCAAAGAAAACATGTTTCGCAGTAAACATGCTGGGAAGTATGCAGAGGAGAAAGTGTTGTTCAACCCAAATGAGAGACCTCCAGTAAAAAACGTGTGCACTATCCTAGGATAGAAAAAGGGTGATAGTAGAAAGGTTTCTGGTCTTGGATGAAAGAATATAGCGGCAGGTGGGAGGATAAGAGGCATTTCTGCACTGTTAAGATAGGACATGGTCCCTTGATAAGCAAGCATGCCTTATGTTAGTCTGCAAAACAAGGTGCTGGAGTTCTATCCTAGATGTCCTGCTAATCTCCTTTCCTGTGTTGCCAAGTGATTCAGCCCATAGAGTGTCCTTGTTATTCACAAGAATAGTGCCTGGAGCATTGAAAGCAATGAAAACCTAAGGCTTGTCCAATATGAGTAGCTTGAAGACACCTGCAGTCCATAACAGTTGTTCAAGTTTCCTCATGCAAGTGTTACTGCATACCTCAAAAAAAAAAAAAAAATTAGGTAGTGCTCAAGTGGCTTAGCAGCACAATGTGAAATATGGGGTTTTTTTTTGTGAAAATCATTTTGTTACAGTGAGAATTCGATGGCAGGTCCAGTGCACTGATAAACTGTCAAATGTGGGGTATCACTCAGCCTAACTGGTAAAAACTGATAAGTATCACAGTGTCCTGCAGACATGCACATCACTCCTTCCCTCACCTTTGCTCATTTGACTTAGAGCAGCTGATCAGATGCGGGGCAGGCCTAGGACCTAATGCAATCTATCAAACACAACACAAGACACACCTCTGCAAGTACATGTATGTATCAGATACATCAAAAGATTCAGACACATTATAATTCAGGTCTTTTAGGCCAAATACATCCGTTTCACACTCAAGGTTAAAGATGCATGTCCAGCTAACCCATAGTGATTTAAGTCCTGTCCTGTGCATTTCTGGAGTTTCCACGCTGCCTGAGGATATTTTGGTCCATTTCTTCTTCATTTATTAAGCTAATTTATCATGGCATACTGAGATGAAAGATATGCCTGAGGAAGTCTATGGACTGCTTCCATGGAAATGTCAACATTCTTGATGTTAGTTGGTGTGATTTCTTGTCTTTCTAAATTGTGATTGCTGTATGTCACACAGCACATAGTGTCAATACTCTGGAAATGAGAAAGACACCACCGAGGACAAACAAGAAGCCCAGAGTCATTTGTCTTTCTTATTTTTCTCTAGTCATTGTAGCAGGTGCATTACAAATCCATCTCTAATACACTTCAGATCTTTAGGTAGGTCACCACAGCACTGCTGCAATCAGTTCATAAGTCTTTTTCTGAGTATCCATCCATTCTAGGCAATTTGTCCCAAGTTGAACAGGGCTGGTCTGCAAGTTCATAAAACTGCAGACAGTTCTTGAACTTCTGAAAATTTCCTTGGACATCTGCTTCCACACATTCTGAATTCCTGCTGGTAGCACTGACTGGGAATGCCTGCTTGCCCTTTCATCTTGATTTTACCTTACATTATATGCGAATGGTCTTCAACAGATCTATCTGCTCCAGCTGAAAATTCCACTTCATCAGAACTAAGCAATTCTAATGAAGTCTGTTGGGAAGAAAGGGAAGGCAAAAGAGATAAACAAATAATAATTTAAAAAAAGTTGTAAATGTGATCTGGTGAAATGTTTCAATAGGAAATCCATAGCCTCTAAAATGAGTTTTCATGCATCAAGGTTCATTAGGTATGTCAGTATAAGATTGGCTCTTCCAGAAATGAGCATTAAAGAAACTAATTTCCCTGATTTAACTGGAAAACATAACCACTGTTACACTGTAACTTTCACTTGTAAGTAAATAAGCAGTGTAAACCCAGTGTAACCAAACACAGGGAAAAGCTGGCATTAGTAGGAACTCCAGTGGGATCATGGAACACTTCAACTGAAAAACAGTGGTCAGAACACCAGCTGTACATTTCTAGTCTTATGGAAGAAAAAGATCCGCAAATATATCTTCTCTGTGTTGAACAGTGAAAAAAGGTCACTTGATTTTGTTTGTCACACCAGGTCTTAGTATTTACCTGATTTCATTCCTTCCTGCATTTCAGTATCTTTGCTTAAACAAGAGCACACAGTTTTCTGGGCCTTCCTAATGACTGTGTTATCTGTTCTCTATTGAAACTGCACCACATTTCTGCTTCAAATTTATCTCAATTCAGCTTGCACTGCCCAAGAGACTTCTATGTCTATGCTACTGCCAGCTCGAAAACCCTGCTATGATCAAATTTCCCATGGATGCATTTTGAGTCTGTTGATCAATCTCTCCCTCCCTTTATGCCCCAGGAGTCTCTTATGTTAACGCTTCTCAATTTCTAATTATTCTGAGATTTCTTGCTAGAAGTCTCTGCAGCTAAATGCCATTCTTCTGGAAACACATCCTTTTTGTTCCCACACCCTTTTCGCTCTCACCCTTTTACACTTCTTAAGAGAGACTACAGATTCTTTTTGCACAAGACTGGAAAAGTAACATGAATATTATAATTGTTTCCTTGGGGAACACTGCTTCTGGAAATCAAGATTTTTTTTTTTTCTTTTTGCTATACTCTTAATATTCTTTTTTTTGGGGGGGGACACCTTTGGCAAATCTTATTTTATATCTTCATTTTCCAGATGGGAAATAATCTTCCCCTCACAGTAGAGATCATACCCCATACACAAGTATTTCTTTTGCACTTAATCCTCCCTATAAATGCAGATAAAGTAATATTCCCTAAGCTGCAACTTCACTACATTGCATATGTCATTGAAGATGGTGAAAACATCTGACTTATAATCATGTCTCCTGAGCAAAAATCATGCCTGTAGCTTTAATGGCAATGCTTTCTCTTGGGACAGAAGTTGGAATAAATTCCATAAATCTACAACTCCTTCTTGTTGAATAACATTGGCTGAGTCTACGTCCCTCAAACTTGTAGGCATACTACTCAGTTTGAGGATAACAGGTTCTTCACATGCCAGTCTTTTCCATGCAGCAGGTAACTTTCATAGAGCATCCATGAACTTTCAACTTTGTTGACATGACTGATATTATAGAGAGTCAGAATTCCTTGTCAGAATTCCTTGTCAGAATTCCTTGTCAGGGGCGAGATTGGATGGGGTTTGAGCAAACTGATCTAGTGGAGGGTGTCCTTGCCCATGGGCGGGAAGGTTGAAACAAGGTGATCTTTAAGGTCCCTATCAAGCCAAGCCATTCTATGATTCTGTGAAAAGTCACTCTCCACACCACAAAGATGGTGAGTTGCCCCAGTTATTTGGAGCTCATTCTTTCCTGCCTCAAGGCCATGCTTCCCATACCTGGCCCTTGTGACAAGCTGCCTTCACAGATAAACCTTTTTTCTGTCACTAGCTTCAATGCACAGGAAGATTGTTTTGCAGATTAATTCCCAACTTCAGAGTCCTTGCATATCTTGTGCTTTCCCTCTTTGTGTCAGGCCCTTTCACTGCATTGCTGACACGAACAGAAACATACGCTGAAGTTGTATTCAGCCACTTTGCTGTGGTACCCAGTGACAGGACAAGAGACAGCACTGAAATGTGGGAGGTTCCTTCTGAACATCAGGAAACTCTTTTCCACTGTGACGGTGACCAAGCACTGCACAGGTTGTGTTGTGGTGGAGTTTCCCTTCTAGCAATACCTTATAGGTATTCAAAAGCTGTCCAGACACTGCCCTGGGCAAGTGCCTCTTGATGATCATGCTAGAGCAGTGGTGTTGGACCACCTGCTCTCCAGAGGTCCCTTCCAATTTCAGCCAGACTGTGATTCTGGATGATTTAGTGTCACTGAAGTCAATGTTTCTCTTCTGGAAATATTTTGATACCTATGCTACAATTATGTTATGGAAAAGTTCTGCCAGAAAGGTTCAGACTGCAGTATTATGAGCACACCACACAAGCAACTTATCTATATATTGCTTTGAAGTATATGATGAATGTCATACCAAGTAAAAGACAGCACAGAAACCACTCTTGGTATTTCATGCTATAAATATATTAATGAAGCAATATTAGAGTCCTGAAAATAGATGGAAAAGAACCCTTAGGCATTGTCAATATCTCTCAAAAGTTATCTTTAGTAAAAAGTTACAATTTTCTAGCATTAAATATTTATAGGCATATGGGAATACCAGTACTGCCCGTCATCAAGATGGCTTTGAAATAAGTTATTTGAGATGGCAAATCTATATGACAGGACTCAGGAAAATGAAATAACTAAGTGAGGTGAAGCACATTTAAAAGTGTAGAAAGAATTTACTGCAGCGTGTAACAGAGCTGTCAGGCAGACTAGACCCCTCACTTGTTGTTATTGTTGCTTCACTGCACTTTCTTATGACAAGGCTCTGCTTTCTCTAAGGAGACTGACTGCTGTTCTGACTGTGTTGGATTCTGTGACAAACATCCTTCCCCTAACGCAAGAAACAGCTGGATAGTGCCAGGAATATTCTGCGTCTCAGTTAACTTGAGAGACTTATCAGAAGTAGGCACAACAGCTTAAATTATCTTGTCAATGTAAGTAGTCTCATCTACTGCAACTAGATGATGGAGCAGGCTCCTGATGCAAATAGGAGTTTGGGCTCTTATTTCATAAATGTGTGTCTTCAGGGTTTGGTGAGATGTTGAGCTTTTTTAACTGTCTAGGGCTGTCAGAATGGCTTGACCGTGATGCACAGAACATGAGTTGTCAGTCACCAAATATCATCCAAATCTCCTTGTAGCCATTTGAGACTAACCTACAAAGACTCCAGGACTATAGGGCATGGGAGAAACAGAGATTCAGGCCAGACAGCAGCTGTTGTAAATGCAATGTTGGGCTAGTAACCAAACAAAAAAGCCACAATGGGCAGCCATTCACAGTGCATAGACTTTGCTGGCTCAGCAGGACCTGGTCAGAGTGGTGCTGCTATCCCTTCTGGAGATTCATCTATCAGGATTAAGCACATGGAAGCAAAGTGTACTTTTGTAAGCATGGCATTTTTCACTGTTGATAGATCTTGTCACAGAATGGACTTTCTTGTACTGTAAAACAGCTGGATACAATGGGGCTAAGCATAGTGTAAATGCCAAGACAGATTACAGCAAAATAGAAAATTTAGAGAGGGCTGAACCTTGGCCAGGCACTGTATAGCTATGATAGGAAGCAGCTGGGGAGACCCATAGCCCCTGACTCTTTTCACACCCATCAGTGCCCCAGGGTAGGATGCAGCCAGCTGAGTACATCCCCTCAATTCCCCTTCCCAGTGTAATTGCTATGCATTGCCTTTGCAGTGGTCTTCCACACCAGTGTACTGGCCCTGCTCTGCAGAGGCAATGTTGCATGTAGCACGGTTCAGCTTTTCCCACACAATTCAGCATGGAGTCAAGCATTCAGCCCCCTCTCTGCAGAAACTGCCTGACAGTTGACGCAGGGAACAAGGCACCAGTAGAATTTTTCATTGCATTAAGAGTTCACACTTTCTTTCCCTATCTTGCTGTTGTTTTCTCTCAATATGACAGACAATAATCAGAAAACAAAAGCATTTACATTCTCTCCACTGTGCAAAGCAGCACATTCACAACCAACATCAAAGGTGGGTTTAGCGATCATTAGTGCAATACTGCACTTCAACGTGATCAAAGCAATCAGTGCCCAAACACAATAAAGAAAATGGAGCTCTGATTCAGCTCTTCTATAAAAGGCAATGATAAAGTGATCTGGGGAGAAGGTGAAAGCACAGTAAGTATATGAGGACATGCGGCTGAGATATTCTTTTACATCAAAACAATTTCTCATTTCATATCCAATTATACCTCTGAGCTGTTCAAACCGACATTTCTGTCATCTCTGGCTTTCAATTGACATTGCAAATTGAGGAATAGAAAAAACTACAATAAAACGTGTCTCAGTTGAAATTCCTCCTGAAGTGTGTCACTGTGGATGGATAACTGTTTGAGAGCTGGGATACTTGTGCTGGCCTTACTGATGCTGCCAGCCAGCTTCAATCACATTTGGGTGAGGGACTCTTTAGTTACCACCTAGTCAATGAAAAATGCCTTTTTGCTTTACTGTCTGAATCACAGAATCATAGAATGGTCTAGGTTGGAAGGGTTCTTAAAGATTGTCTACTTCCCCCCCCCCCACCCATGGACAGTGAAACTTT
>VZTB01006573.1:169790-192109 GCA_013397245.1 Thryothorus ludovicianus
AAGTTCCACCGTTAGAAACAAAGTGGGGGGTGGAGAGGGAGCCCAGTCACTGTTCCAAGAAATTCAGCAAAAATGATGCAAATGAAGCAAGGTTATTTTTCAAGAACTATGTTATTGACTTGTTTCCTGAAAATTACGTTTCCGCCAGAAATCTTCCTCCAATCAGGATTCTTTCCTCATCAGACAGGAAGCAGGCACTGGTCTCAGCAGGCATCTGTCTGTGAGGATAATTGAATAGTACAGCAGAGCAGGTTTGGGACTCATCAACTCTCATGGTCTTTAAAATGAGATTACACAGTTCTTTAAATAAATCCACTATATTTTAGCCTCTAAGAAAAATGCTATTGCTAGATTAAACTCTTCTGTGTTTTTTTTCAGCAATAAAATAGAGCAAATATGTTGTCTCTGCTGCCCAGTGTGGTATTCACTAGTCTTGACCATGTGCTTGGAGGTCTTGTGATCACCACAGGTGAGAAAGGGAATTAATTCATGTCATGTGACAGTCATGTCCTCCTGTTAAAGCTTCCTAAGAGGGGCTTTAAAATGTCTAGGTTCAAAAGAGAAAGTCAGATAAGAGCTGGACTTGACAAGATACTTTTCTGTACTTTCAGAACTTATCAGTTGTTCTGCCCACAGCCAAATAAGACACGAGTTCTTTCTAGTCAATAAAGGTGCTTGTTGCTCATAAAATGTGTGTTTTACTTATTTGTCCAGAACTTGCCATCAGTCTTGCTGCCTTTTACTTCTGAGAAGCCAGGGTCGCATAACTCTTTGAAAAAGGAATTAGCATGGTAGAAGATGGGGAATTTTTAAGGTACATTTTGAGATAAATTAAACAAGCATATTTGTTTAAATATAAGAGAAAAGCTTAATGAACAGTGAGCAGAACCCTGAGCAGAGTCCTAGAGCAATGAGAGGTTCTACATAGACTCTACAGGGTCGCATCACGAGTACCCTTTTCATATATGCTTGCAGCAGCATTGATCCCAAGGGTGGATGCATGGGACATCTCAGCCCAGCTGTGAGTCTATTCCCCAGCCTAGTTCTGCTGTCCAAAGATGTTCCCTGAGTTTAGGCTTAGGCTTAGGATCCCATTCTAGGATTGCTACAAAACAGTTCCAAGGCTGTTGCTTATCTCATCGGTCGGGGAAACTTCACACCCTTCATGAAATCCTTCTGTTTCTGTCATTTCTGCTTCCAGTGAGATTAACACCTGCTTCCAAAAGAGCCTTGCCTTAAATGCCACATCGTACTTTGGTCACAAAATTCCACTACTGAGCAGTTATGGTTAGATTTTCTCCCTTCATAGATCAAACTGGCTGATCAAGGGAGCTTTTTAGTCTCAAAAAATAATCCTGAGGGGCATTTTAAGTAGGGGGACAGAGACTCTGACCTGAATTTTGTGTCAAGAGAAGAGCCACTGTATACTTACTTTGCCCAGTACTGTTAGGGAGATGGTCTCCAGCTTAAAGAAAAGGGAAGCTGAGGACAAGCAGTTGGAATTGCGTGGAAGGCACAATATATAGGAATCAGTTCATGCACAGACAGGCAATGACATACCATGTACCCCCCACCTCTGACCCCTATGGTGTAAAAGGGCACTGACAGAAGCCTCAGAGAGGCTGTGTGCATTGTCCAAGGTCAGAAGTGTGCCTGAGCCAAAAATGGTGCCGTAGTCCCCTGGGACACCACATCCCTACAGTACCAGCCTTCCTGCTATCTTTAGCCTGGCTCTTCTCTGCTTAAACACTAATGCATGTTCTCATTCTCCTATAATTAATTAGCAAGAAAGAATTTATTCTCTGAGAGAAAAAAAACATCTTTTTCAGCCTGCTGTGTGTCTAGACAACTATAAACCCATTGAATAAATCGATACAATAACTATGATGAACTTCTAAATTCTTATGGAAAACAACCATTACAGTTTTTATGTGTATGTCTATTAACGCCTCTTCAGAAAAGATGAGAGATCTCTGAACGGGCACTGGAGTTGCAGGAAGGTAGAAACAGGGCTGCAAATGCCTTGCTGGCGTCACTCATTTCTCTACCGCCTTGCAGGAGAGATGATGTCTTGTACTGCCTGGGGCTGTAATCTCGCCCTCCATAGGCATGGGCGGTGCAGCCCACGGTGCCCGCAGGAAAGGAAAAGACCTGAAAAGGTCTGAAGGGCACAGGACAGAGCCCTGCCCGTGCAGCAGTCCCTGTGGCACACACGGAGCACAGTGACCATTGCTTGCTGTAACCTTCTTCAGAGCTGTGCTGATGTCAAAGCTGCTGCATCCTCATTCTTTCAGCGGTGTGGTGTCCCTGTATTGACACGGGTGTGTTGTGCTCTCAAGCTGGTTTCTGGGAGCACTAAACCCTTGCTCTGCAGGCTCGGAGTCTGCTGCGCGACCCAGAAGAAAATCATCAGTGAAACGGGTGGTGCCATCTGCTGGGAATCGAGATTTTTACAGACAAGAACACGGGCTGATCCCCTCTCCAGGCCTTTTCTGACACTTTTTGCGTGTCTGAAACTCAGAATCCAAATCTATCTGTTCAGAAATTTCTATGAGGCACGTTCCTCCCACAAAATACTAGTGTAAGAGTGCTTGGAAGGGCCAAGAAGAACTGCTTCTGGCTTTTGGACCTAGGAGGAGAATACGTTCATGCTGCTGTGGTAAAGTGGAGATTAAATGCCCTGCAGCTGTGACAGGCAGATGTGGGTTGTTTTGTGGGTCTCATAGGAGAGGGAAGTGTTGAGCTTTCAAAATAGTCTTGGAGAGATTCTCTCTTCTGCTTTTGCCAAAAATTTTGATAGAACACCCTTACAAAACAGGATATAATTTTGTCACTAACCTTTGCCTCAGTATCTAAAGTATCCAAGAATCAGAGAGCTCTGGGGCCTGGGGATAGACCTTTTGTAGTCCCCTTTTCTAGACATTGTATTACTGGATTTGGCCATAGTTTTTGTTATGAAATAGAATGGCGTTCAGACTGCTCAGCAACTCCTGTGTCATTTGGAGTGGCAATATCTGTTTGCTGTTCAATAAAACTCCTTCTTGTTCATGGTACTCATAGCCAAACACTGAATCAGGTTTTGCTGCAGTGTGCTGTCATTTTGTCAGATCCTAAAGTAGAGAGAAGTCATCAGTAAACCATTTGCTGGCCTAAGACTGTCTACATTTGATTCAGTGGATGTTTCATCTCTGATTTCTGTGGGGAAATTATCATTAATGTCTCAGAAAAATCCCTTCTAAGCAGATAAGTTTTCCCCTTGTAATGTTTGAAGCTTCCCTTCGTGCCTCCAATATGCTAACACATATTGTCTAGCAAGCAAAAGCCAATTAAATGTTAATATTTTAAATGCCATCTCCAGTAGTTATTTTAGATGAGCTATTTGCTGTATTAGAGCTGCAGGCCTCTGTTTTGCTTTCTAAAAGATGTTACAAATTCACCATATCTACCTAGTAACAGAAATCCATCAAAATGCCCTGAGAAATAGACCTGAGACATTTTCAGAGCAACAGGTTAACACATGGTTTGGATCCTGACTTGGACTGCAACGCAGATATAGCATGGATGCATGAAGGTTCACTCCAAATCCTAATCTAGCAAATTTTTCTTTTAAGTGAAACATGCTTAATGGAGGGACTTGAGAACAGCCCTTTCTCATGTGGTCTGCTGTGAGCTAGGATGGGTAGGCTTTGCCAGAACAGAACTTTGAAGCTGGCTTTCCTCACTGATGGGCTCTTGTTTAGACATGGATCATTCACTCTTCTCCTCTTTGTTTTTCAGGGTTTGCTAGGCTTTTTTTTTTTCCTTTTTCTAAATCCAATTGCTCTATCCTTGATGCTCTAATATGTGCCCAGAATAGGGGCTGTTTTATATTTGGATAGAAAAAAATAAAACCCAAGACTGACTCCAAGAGATTTTAATTCTATCTGAGACAAACCAAGATAGAAACTGAGCAGCCCCCATGTCTGTAAATCTTTCAGTATTGTGACTTTTTAATGTGTAGGTGAGAGAAAAGCCCTTTCAAAAACTCTAACCACAAAATCCCAGCCTGAGGTACTGGAGTTCCTGGAAGAAGCTAAATGCATCTGTAGGGAAATTGCCTTTGGATCTCTTGTGCTACTGCTTGATGTAAATAGCAATATTCTCCCAATTCCTGTGATGCAAGGCTGTTCTAAGAGGCTGTTCAAGGGTTTTTAATCTTGAAAGGGAGACCCTCTTAGAAGCACCCAAATGCATAGTGTCATATGGAGAAACCCCCCTTAATGTTCTCCATTTCTTAATCTTTGACTTTGAGGGGGTTCCAGCATACCTTAAAAGGAAGAGCTGGGAAAAATCTTTACTTGGGAAAGAAATATAATGCTATCAGCCTTAGGAAGTGGAAGTATAGTGCTCTTCTGAAAATCATGTGTAAAAGGGAGAGGGAACAGGGATGAGTGAAAGTTAACAGGCTAAAAAGGCTGGCAAGGGCAAGTGGGGATAGGACACTTTAAATGATTTGCTGCTTAACCATGTTGTTAATGTGTGTGTCACAAATCCTCCTTAGATAGAATTTTAAGGAAAACATGTCTGAATAATGTGTGTGCTTTCTTTCAAGAGGAGTACTACTCTCAGGGGAAAAAAAAAGGAAGGTTTTTTTTTTTTTGTCTGCCAGAAGTGGTTTATTTTCAAAGTCTGAGGCCTGATGCCATTCTTGTTTACACAGCTTTCACATTTATGAAAATGGTTTCACCAGCTCTAGCAACTTTGCTCCTGATTTGCAATCTTGTCCAGCATTCCAGCCAAAGAACAGTAAAAAGACTTAGACAGGATGAGCAGGAGTAAATGCAGAGGTGAACAAGAATGTCCCCAGAAACTTCAGAGCTGGAGCTTAAAGCAATATAAAGCATATGTCACATCCCTTGCCCTGTAAGCCGGTGACCTCAGAAACTCCAGTTTATAAACCTTCACCCTTCATTTGCTAAAAGGAAAGGGAAAAGATTGTCATGGTACATTAACATGAAGGCTATGCATGCGAGAGGCTCAAGGGAGATTTATAACCTTGGAGCTCTCTTTACAAATAGTCCTTGAAATAGTGGTTTGGGAGGGGAGAAGTCAAACTTTCCTCCAGTACCAGATGGAGTAAGCAGCTTAGATTTCTTTTCTCTTCTTTTTTTTTTNAGGAGAGTTGAGCTGGTCTTGTCTGAGTTGCCTCACAGAGGCAGTGGTAATAGTGACACTGATTTGTTCATATATATTCCTGGAGTATTTGCTTGGGAGCAGGGGGGATATTGTCTCCTCCTTGCCCCTCTGTGAGGAACAACTTCTACTAAAAATTGCTGGGGGGCAGTGGATTTGTTCTGAAAAACATGGTATGGGGGCATTAGGAGCAAAGAAGAGACTTCTATCACTTTCAAGTGTTTTTGAGACAAGAACAAAATCCAGCCCAGTTCTGGCTGAATTGTGCATGTGTGCTGAAGCTGTGCCAGTGTGGCTGGCAGCCCCACTTCCCAGCAGCAGCCTGGTTGTCAGTATGTGCTAATAAACACCTTGTGCCCTGACCCCAGTGAATTATTAACTCTGTGTCTCTGGCAACCATGTGGACCATATGCCTTTGCAGGCTAGTGCTGCCTGCTCTGGGAACACAGTATTCATTTCCCTTACCTCTCCTGATTCTGCCTCAGATACACTTTTCTGCTGCTTTCAAGAAGGTTTTTGCTAAAGGTGGCCTCATTGAAGAGTGAGGTTTGCTCCAACATGCATGGGAGTCACCAAGAGCCACAGAAGCCTTCACAATTTGTGACACAAGTGTTATCAAGCAGAGACCTGAGTTAGTGCATGACCCTCAATGTGCTTTGTCATGGCAAATATGTCACAGGTTGTACACAATCCCTTCTGCTTATGACTTTGAGTGGCACCTGTACCTCCTTTGACATATGAGACTTCTCTGGAACACGTTTACTGCTGGCAAAACTTCAGGGAACAAGTAATGAAGAGAGAGTAAAACATCAACAACAACATGAATGCTATATTTGAGTCATACAGAAAAGGACATGCAGGACTTGAGTGATCACAGGACCAGTAACATAATACACACCTCGGAAGTGTTCCACTTTCAGTGGGTGAGTAACTCTACTGGATATGGCACAACAGAGGGCAAGGGAGGCTGCTGACGTATATCTGCTTTCCTTCCCTAAGTATGCTTTCCTGTTACCACAAACACCACTCAGCAAACCTATATGGAGCTGTGTCAGACTAGCAACATTTTCATGCTGTACCTGAAAATTATGCTTTGATTTACTGTACCTTGCACAGTAAATATTTGCATAATGTAAAGGAAATTGGGGAGATCCGAGCCTAGAGCCTTCCCTGCCCCTTCTTTTGCATATGATACATTTTGGTGTAGCCACACACAGTCCTGCCTATTCTCCACATGGCCTTGCTCAAAGTACTCTAGAGACAATTTCTGGTAGGACTTCATGAGTTAGCCACCATGGAAACTGGTTAGCAATGACATAGGACACATTTGTGAATATTGTGTTTAAGTGACAAACAAGCCTTGTTTCAAATGCAGTGGCTTATAGTCTCCTTTAGCTATGAAGATGTCCAGTTGTGAAACTCCCCCTTCATGTGAAGCCTCTCATCTTCCACTGGGTGCTGGGTCCTGGTAGCTCTCCCCATGCACCAGTGTCTCTGGCAATTCCCCAATCTTCAGGCCAGCCGGTGGTCCTCCATGCCCTCCAGTGTCACTGGGGGCTAGAGGGAAGTAGACACTGCTGTAAGGATGAAGTAACTCCCTTTCATAACTGCCAAATGTCTTCCAAGGATCTTTCCTGTCCTCTTTCTTTGGAAGTGAGAGCAGCCTGCCTGTCTCTGCACACTCAGCTCTTGCCAATGTGTTGATTGCACTGTGAAGGGCCCCAGTCCTTGACATGTCCCATGCTTCCTTCCTGCCAGCTACAAGCACCTCCATTTTCTGGGAAAGCGTTTCCCTGTGTGCAGTGTGTCTTAAACATGATAAAACAGGTGCTTGGCCTTGTTCCCTTGCTTTCTCTATGGGGTTTAGCAGCCTAGGTTGGTTGTAGGAGTCCTGAACAACCCAGTAATGTGAGACTGCAGTACCACAGGGCCAGGTTCCCAGTTCTATCTCAATAAAGCACTGGCACCCTTATCTGGATTTTCAGCAAATGAAAACTTTGTTTGCTACTCTGCATATTTAAGGACGGCAGGGAATGAGGGTCAAGGACAGGTAAAGCCAAAAGGGTTATCTGTATGATGGATAAAGAGTTTCCATTTCCCTTTCTGGGATGATAGTTCCATGCTTGCAGATTCATTCATGCCATCATCTTTTTGCTACCAGGTACAACAACTTGGAAATGGGTCTATTTTAACTCTTACTGTGGAGGTAACACTCCTCAGACACTAAAACCTCCCATGTGACTTCTGTAGAGGCCTGCAGAAGTGACATAAAATGGAAGGACCTGGAGGTGATAATACTTCAGGGGTGCATTGTCATTGGGGTTTGTCAAGCTGAGAACACCACACAGTACACACATGGCTTTGGTGTTTTCATCTCCTTCTCTGATATCCTAGGTGTGTACAGAAACCACTGGAAATAAGAAATCTCCTATTTAAGTCCCTGTATATTTCACTCTGGTCCCAATTGCCTTCACTTCCTCTTGTACTTTCTGTGATCTTTATCTGTAGGTACATTGTCACAGCCAGGACTTGGAGAGCAGGTCCAAGGGGCTTTGTTGTGAAGGTGGAACTACATCCAGGGCTGAGACATACCATCAGCCTTGCAGCTGGGGCATCTCTAAATAGAAATTACTAAGCAGGAATTTCACGTAAGGGACCAAGTGTCAGAGGCCTGGCGGCACATCACCATGCATTGTTTTTGTTTTCTAAGGAAGGAATTTGAGTACTTTAGATTGTCCATGTCATCTGGAACATCTCTGTGATGAGCAGGTGATTTCTGATGATCAGAAAATGTTCAAATACTATTCAGAATTTCAGAAAAAAGGCATGAGATGACTTGGTCCTGGATCAAACATTGCAAACATCTTTGCGATGTTTAATTTCTACATGGTAGCACGAATGTAGCTAGTACAGGGCCAGAGACTAGCATAACTTCTGTCAGTGGTGGCCTTTGGCTATGCCTGGTTGTGTCAGGAAGGGCAAGTTTGTCTTAGATATCTATCAAAAATCGATATACTGCATGTTTGAAGGAGAAGGGCGGGACAGATCACTTCTCTGAGTAACACACTGGCCACCACAGTGAAAACCAATGCTATCTTCTTTTGACCCTTACAAGTCAGGCAGGGCAAGAGCTGAATTTACATCTTCTGGATCTGATGTTGGAGTGTTGTGGGTGTGGGGAGGATCATCAGCCTACCACTTGGATACTGCACGTGGCGTAAGACACTTAGTCTTTGGGGCTCCTGAGGCAGTCATCTGTAGCTAGTATCAAGGTTGCCTGCCACAGACAAATAGTTTTGATAAGGTTTTTTTAAAAATTTTTTTGGTGCAGGATTTGTTAGCTCCCATGGAAGTAAATAGGTAACAGGTAAAAAGGCCAGAATTCTTCACGTCAACCAGTTTTCATAGAGCAGGTTTTAAGAAGAACTGTGGTCATGAAGAAAAATGTGAAAACTTGATTCATCAAGAACTCAAAAACATAGGAAACAAATTCCACCTGTATTTATTTTCTATTTGGTATTTTCAGGTCTAGTCCATGATTTTTCAGGAACCAGAACAATGGCACAGATATTTTTAGTGTTAAGCTAAAGACTTCGGCACTACCAGGCTGATGTTTTTTCACACCCCTGCTACAGCTCTGACTGTACCTGAAACATGCCCACATAGCCCCACAGACATGCTCCTCAACAGGCTGGCTGACCCTCCCCACTGAAAGAACAAGCCAGTTAAGCAGCTGTGACTTGGATTTCAAACACAGCTCTCAGCGTTGGCTGATAGTTGGAAGTGCCTTTTGAACAGCTAAAACAGTTTCACATGCTTAATCAATGGCTTTAGGGATCTTCCTTTCATAGGAGCAACACCTACAATGCAGCCAATGGCAAAATCCTACCATCCTAGCTGAGAGTCCCACTTTGCTTTTAATAAGAGACTGCTGCTCTGGCTGACCAAGAGTAAAATGCACGTATTTAAAAAATTTATTTACAACGGATGGGAGAATTTCTTTTTTTTTTTTTTTTCAACATCTGTGAATGATCAGCATCAGGATTCTGCCTGATGGCTGCATAGCTAGCAAATCCAAGTAAAAACATCTGTGCATCAGATATGCATCATTGCTGATCCATCTGCAAAACACATCAGATGTCAGTTAATTGATTTGAGCTTGATAGTGTTAGATAACAAAGCAGTAGGAAAAGAGAAACTACATGGCACAGTGAGAGTTGTTCCCCTTGCCCCTCCTTCTTTTCAGCTCTATATAGTTTCATTGTTTATGTTTTTGCAGTTTTTTTTTTACACAGTGCAGTTATTGGATTGAATATGGATAGGAGAATGAAAGCCCACATCTCAAAAATGTGGGGAGACATCTGTCCTTGGCAAAAATAATTTTATCTGTGACTGCCATCATCAAAACCATAAATGAAATATTTAATGGAATCTTCCAGAAAGTGCTTTGGTATCTCAGTGGGAATATAGAGGGTGGCATTCAGATTCTCTAACAGGGATTTTAATATTTTTGTGTGTCTTCTTTTTTAGTTTTTAAATCACATTATTTCAAATGCAGTTGTGACACTAAAGATTGTTATTTGAAGTTATTTCTTGTCTTCCTAATCCCTGATTGCATTGACACTGGTCCCCACCATTCCTCATTTCTTCATATTGGCCATGTTCTATAGCACATGCAGTTATTGCTCTTCTGTCTGCTTCTTTATTGACTTCTGGATGTGCAGACGTGCATGATGATGATGATGATGATGATGATGAAGATGATGATGAAAAAGACTCTCATTTTAGCTTTTTAGTGTGGTGTGCAAGGGGATATGGCCTGGTTTATGACTGTGTATCTATTGCAGCAACTAGAGTATCCCTCAGTGCCACAAATCAGCCTAGACCTGGGGCTTGTATTTCCCTTTCAGCAATTAGTGAAGAATTCAGGAATTATCACTTGAGTAGCAGGTCTCCAGTGCCTGAGAGGAGAAAATGAAAACCTGTCTCACTTAGCGTTACATTGGGTTATCATGGGAAGTGACAGCAGCATGTTGCTATGAGTTCTTCAGGCAGATGTGACCACCCAGACATGATACAGGCAGCAGGTACAAAGTTAAAAAGTGACTTTTATACAGACATCTTTCTGATTCTAACTGCTGTTGATGTGCCACATCTGGCTAGCCAGCAACCAAATCCTCTGCTGAGATCATGTCATGCTCTAGTTTTTATGCTGCTCTGAGAGCAATGAGTGTAGAGTGTTTCTGCACAGGTGGTGCTGGTAAAACCCTGTTTCTGAGATAGGGAGAGATGAAGGCTTGCTTTAGTAGCCTTGTGGGACTCTGGGACTATTATAGCTGACAGAGGGGATCTGCCACACAGTTTAAAATCCGAGCCATCAGCCAGTCTGTTAAATTATCTTCCCTGTGCTGTTCAAGGGTAGCTTGTTAGCACAGTAGCTCAAACTTCCCAGTATGACTGTGATGTCTGGGTAAGTGCTTTGCAGACTGTATTTTATTCCTGGTAGGAGCAGAGCAGTCATTGAGCAGCTGGCTGGCCTAGCTGATAAATCCCTTCTTCTGTAGGCATCCCCTGTGTGACATTACAGATGTATACATGAGCAAGGAAATCTTCTCCTGAAGGCTGTGGCTCAGGTATTATGCATGAGCTGTTCTATTTGTATCATGCCATCTGGAGGAAAGGTCTTTCTGCACCAAAAGAAACCAGCAGAAAATCACAAATGAGGAGAAAAGCGTTGATCTCATCACTGTGTATAAATACCTGAAGAAAGTGTATAAATGCCTGAAGAAAGTGTGCAAATACTGTTTAAGCTAATCTCTTTTGAGTGATGCTGAGTAACGAGACTAGAGGCAATGGGCACAAACTGAAACAAAAGGGGTTTTCTCTGAACACCAGGAAACATTTTTTTACTGTGAGGGTGACCAAGCAATGGTGCAGATTGGCCAGAGAAGTGGTAGATCTCTGTCCTGGGATCAGGGAGATATTCAAAAGTTAGCTGTCTCTAAGTGGCATTGCTGGAGCTTGGGAGTGATTCCGTGACCCTGAGTGAGGGTATCTCTTCAGACCAGTCTAATGTGAGCAGGTAATGGGAGTCCACCAATGGCACGTGGCAGTGAAATGCCTTAGCCACAATCATCTGTTTGAAGCAGTGCTCCCTCTTGTGCAGCTTGTCTCTGTTGCAGACACAGAAGCACATTAACAAGGACCCACATTTCACAACCATGGGAAAATGAGGCCCTGGAAAGTTGATATGGGGTCGTTTAGGTGTAAGACAGTTCCACAGGCCAATGCACTAGGCTATACCACTGAATGTGTGAGGTGGTTATGCAATGTTGTCCTAGGGAATAAAAGAAGCAACACATTCCAGCTTTTTTGCCTATAAAAACTCTGTCACATTCCCTTTTGCTTCTGTCCTTTATGCCTGGGGGCAATTTAACTGGTAACTAACAAAGGTGAAATTGCTGCAAGCATGCCCTGCTCAGATCTAATAAATCACATAAAAGTAGAAGAGGAACAGAAGTGGAAATGTCTCTGAATAATCAGCAGATGAAAAACCTTTTACAATCTACTAAACTTGAAACACAGGCAAAGATTTGGTCAGTTTTGTTTCAGAACTAAGTAATTCTGTGGTATAAATTAAATAAAAAGCCAGCAAGAACATTTCTCTTCCACTGTGTGGGGGAAATATGCTCCAGGTGCTTATAGTCTGTTGGTAACAAGCAGCAGACTGGATGGATTTTGAAATTATGCCTTTAACGGATCTTGAGAAAAAATAATGATAAAATGTTCAGCAATTGACTAGGTGGAAATAACAAAAGGAATGCTGTTACCCAGACCTCAGAGATGCCTCTTACTGTGCTTCATTTGGGGTAATTTTCAGAGACAATGCCCAAAACTGGCTGTAATGTTCGGTGATCTGCTCTCTCAAGGTACTGGTAGATACAGGGAAAACTTTCCAGTGACCGCTTGCTTGATCTAAGACCTAAACCACGGTTCTGACCATGCAGGACTGGAGATGCAGAGGAGCAACACTACTGGTGAGATAGTTTGCTGTTGGTGGAAAACAGCCTTGACTCTGAGAGCTTTTGTGATCTTTGCCACAGCAATAATCTTCTCTTGAGGAAGAATACAGGCACTGGGAAAAACATTGGTAAGCATTTAGTACATTAAATTTCTGAAGCCGATACAAAAGGGAACTTTGTCTCAGAGCACCTGCTATGTGAGATATCAATGCAATTTTGCAGGGGGTTTTGCCCTTCTGATGTTACAGTAGAGTTTGTTTGGAATTCTGGTGCCAGGATCAACTGAGCCTGTGCATAATTGGTGGCACAGTAAGACCCTGGGATCCTGTATTCTCACTGGTTTTTACTTACAGAGTACCTTTAAGACAACTCTGTCCAGAGTTAGCAGAGGTTTTGTGGCTAGAAGACAAGCATATGCGCATGTGGATCAGTGTGGTGGCTTTGAAGAAAAGCCCTCTTATTGCTCAGCAGACTACTGCAGCATGGATGTCCCATTTCTGCAGTGGCTTCTGAGGCAATGACTTTTTCTGAACTCATCTGTGCTATTCACACTTGAAAAGGTACAGCCACAGTTTTTTGTGAGATTGAAAACTTTCTCGTACTATAGTTATCACATATAACTATGCAGCACTACCAGCCTTTCAACTAGCTTTGTTATCTCAGCACAACAATACTTGTTTGTGTGACATTCATTCCACTGTCTACCAAGGACATTCGACCCTGTATACTTCCAAGCAAACTTGAACACCTGGCTGTTGCACTGTATTCCTCAGCTTTTCTGAAAACACAAACTGTAAAAATATGATTGATTCTTTCACAGGGTGTCTTCTATTGGTTAGAGTGAGGTGACCAATCCCCAAAGTTGGTTAGACTCTTCCGACAGAGGAAGAGTTTGCAAATATGAATTCTCCCAGCTTTTATGCAAGAAGATCTGCTTATGGGGCTCTGTGCGAACATGAAGACAGGAAAAATTTTTGTCAAAAGGTTTCTGGAGGCCAGACCCTGTTCTGAGGTGACAAGCACTGCCTTAAAATTTGGCAACAAGGGGCAAACCCACATTAGGTCTCCATCCCTCCATTGCAAGTTTTCTTGAAGGAAATCAGAGAGAGCAGTCTCGTGGAAATCTGATGGAGTCTGCCAATAAACTGACCTCTTGGTAGGTGCTGGTGAGCAAAAAGGCTGCATTAAAGCCAGAAAGATTTGAATCCCAAGCAAGGAGTGACAAGGTTTCATTGTGTTCCCAGGAGTGATGGGGAGAATCCCAGGAAGTGGTGTGTAAATTATCTGTTTTTCTCCACTGGGGTCTAGCCAAGAATTTAACACACTTGTTTGCTTAGGAAAGGTCCTGCAGTGCTTTTAGTGTCTGCAAGTGCTGCTGTCTTATGCAAATATGCTGAAAGAGCACTTCTGAGCAAGTGTCATGAATCAACACTGGCCTGGGCTCCCCAGGAAAAAATCAGTAAGTCCTCCAGACTTTACTGGGGGTCTCTGTAATTTATGGATGCCTGGAGGCAACTTGAGGAAGTGCAATCTCCTCTTTTCGTTTAGGGTTACAGCCTGAAGGCCATTTTTAGAAGTGATAGGGATGTGTCCTGTGCCAGCACAGGAAGAACGTGTCCTGGCACACTGCATCTCATCATGGTCTCCACTATAGGCATGTTACCTGATTCTGATGAGGAGGAGGGAGTTTTCTTGTAGGATGACATTTTGCCATAGAATTGTTACCACAGAAGTCTATTCTTTAAGTGATGATGATTTTTTAAAGTGATTATCTTAGGTGGAAAGGCTGAATTGATGTAAGCTTACTGGGAGGAGAATCCCTTTCATATATAACTGATGCTTTGGTATCTACTTCCATTTAGTCAGCCTGCAGCTAACCCTATCAGCCCATAGTCACTTCAGGGAGCCCCATGCCTGGGACTAGTGATTTTGCTGTGTGTGCAAGGCACTGAGCTCAAAATCACAAGCCTTGCCAAGTCTGAAGTGTCATTCTGGCAGCAGTGCCAAACAGAAGAGCAAGAAGAGGAGCAAGAGGTTGGGAAAAATAAATCCTTACTAGCAGAGCATCTTGAGGATGTGCTAAGTGCAAACAGGGAGAAAATTTCTCCTTTTCTAGAAAGTAATCTTGTGGGTGATGCAGAAGATAATAAGGTAATGCAAAGACTGGAGGAGCAGCAGATGCAGCAAGGCTGCTGAGCTGGCGTGCAGAGTGTTCAGGGGGTAAAACATGTGGTGAACAAGTCTAAGCTCTGGCACCACAGGTTTTGTGACATGCAGAAAAATTCTTGTGTCCTAGTCCCAAAATACAGAATAAGTATATTTGGCTCTTTCCTCTTTCCTCTCCAGAGGAAACAGAGATTCCTCCAGAATGCATTTGCCTGAATTCTCATCCAGGCAAAAGGGATATACAGGTTGGAGTAAGGAACCATACAAGCTTGTTTCCTGCTCCAGCCTCTATTTGGCTTTTAGAGGCCCAGCCTAGCCGTAATGAAAATTTTGCTCAGTTTTAACAATTTATTCACTGTCAAACATTTGGAGAAACAACACTACTTCTTCCTGCCTTAACTTCCTTATCTATCCATTCTTCTGACTTGACAATGACCAGGATATAACTTACAAAATTTGGTATCCATCCAACAAAGCTTTAATAACCTTTTAGACAGGAAAGGCTATTGTCTTTGATATCACTTTTCCTCCAAATTTTCATATCTTCTGGACACATTCTCTGTATTGTTGATGTTAAAACATTTTCTGTCTATTTCATGCATGACTGCCACTCCATCTCATTGCTGCATCTGTGCAGAGACAGACTGACATCTAGATACTGATTATTCTTGCTTTATTGTCTTATTGCTTGATAATAGAAGGAGGCACAATCAAGAAGACGGCAGATGAAAGAAACATTCTTTAACTGGATTTAAAATTGTAAAATAGGACCACGGAGTTAGAGTCTGGAAAAAATAGTGCCTCCCTTATTTCTTGTAGTAGAACCAGTCAAGATTGTTTCCTAGATGATTTTATTTGAGCATATGGTCCTCTTGACTTCTGTGCAGAGCTGTGAGTGCTGGTTTGTAATGGCCCTGGATGCTTGGTACCAGTCTGCATTCTTTGTGTGGACTCTAGATCCTGCTCTGCTATTGGGCTGTGATGTTGGCAGCTATTGAGCAGAAGCACCCAAAAGCAGATGGTTCTTAATGTCTAACAGATATTGAGGCCTGAAGCCTTCCACAATGGGGAGAATCTCATGAAGATGGACAAGGGGAAAGAGACCATCCTAGGAAAAGTGCGGTGCTGTGCTTCAGGATGAATCCACAGAAATCATAATGCCATCTTCTGGTCAGAATGTCTTTATGCATCAGAAGAAGAAGAGCAGTAAACAACAACACATCCCAAATCCCTTTACCTGCAGAGAGGGAAGACTGGAGTCAATGTTGAGTGCTGTTCAAAACCCCATCTGCACAGTATCTTGTGCAGATCCAATCAGTGCATGGGTGCACACTTTGGCTGCAGCCCTGTGCAGTCTGGGCTGGAAAAGTAGCCCTGGTCTTTTTGTGCAGATTCAAGAAAGCAGATGAGATGAGCCTATGAGCCTCTGTTACTGATAAAAGCTGACCCCATTGCCTGGTGAGAACAAAGGTGTGGCAGCTAGCTTGACTGCTTCTCAGTTGTGGAGATGAAGTGACCTGAGATATTCATACAATCTTTGGATCTTACACTTTATAGTTATGGCTTAAGTGTCCCTGTCTGTCTGAAGGAAGGCTACAGACCTCATGAAATGTCAAAGCTACTTCTAGCAAATGCCTCTGAAGCTTAAAAAATGAGGCTTTGGTTGACAATACTTGCAGGTAGTAACAGTAATTATGTAGGAGTGCTGTCCACCATCAGAAGGCAAATAAACAGGGTGAAGTACTCCAGTGCATATGCCTGGGATCAGAGGAAGAATAGGTTTACTTGCTAATGGTTTGGCACATATGTCTCAGTAATAGGCATTTAATCTGCACATGGTGAGGAGTTATCCATAGGAAAGAACTGTCTCCCCAGGAACTTCCTTCCTAAATGTTTTTTCGTGTATCCAGTATTAAACACACAGACCAATGGAGGGTTCTGTTTCCTTTGATTGTTCTGGTTTGGGTTAGTTTTCTGCACAATTGAGTGTTTGACCAAAATTTCAGCTTCAAGTAGAGATCTGGTTCAGCTGTGGTACTGCCCATGTGCTTGAAGTTAAGCATGCTTCCAAGAACCCTTCTGGTTTGGAGGAACACGGTCCTGCTGCTTTCATGTCCCTGGCAACTCACTCACTTGAAAAAACACCAAAATGATGAAAAAAATTTGTTTTATGTCATCATAGTGGGTGCAGAGGAGGTAATTTGGCCTGTTTTTGTAGCACATCTTTAACACAGGATTTAGGGAGTAATCCTGTGGTCACTGAAATCCTGGACAGAGCTGTCAGTGGAGAGAGTGCAAATCAGATCCAGACTGGCTAAGAAAGTTACACAGCATTTCCAGCAGAAATGTTCATGGTGCCTGATAAGGTTTGGACAGTGTTTCAGCTCTTCAACATCACCTGCCTAGCAAAATGAGGAAAAACATCTGTGACTTAAGGCAATTATTAGTCCCATCCCCACTCAAAAATGTTGTTTCAGCAGATAAATTCAGTATTTAGAATTGTAAAGCTAGAGTTGTGCCATTTCTTGGAATAAGTAGAAAGCACATTTATTGGCTCTTTTAAATTTATCTTCTTTAATCCTGATGAAGAAGTGTAGGCATTTTCTTCAGTATTTCGTGAGGAAAAAGAAAATTCCCAGTTGACAGAAAGCAAAGCAAGTGCTGACTAAAAGAAAACTACCCATGAAAATAGAGCTAGAATAAAAACTTAATTTCTGCTCTGCTACACTTGATGAGCTGACAAGAAACAAGAATCTTTACAGCCAAGTAAAGGATAATCACTGACAGGCTCATATCCAACTACATGGTCTCTTGAGAGAGCACAAGGCTATTCCAGAATTGCACGAAACTTTCTCATAAGTTGTTTCTTTACTTTTCCTTGGACATTTTGCAGTTAGTGAAGCAAACTGTCTATGTAACTCTTCACAGGATCTGAGCTTTAAGCACCTTGAGGCAGGGATGGCCATTAGCTGTGCAAGTTCGTATAGCAAACAACCCAGCAGGATAGGCAGTGGCCTGCTGGTGAGCAAGGACATATTCAAGTGCTTCTCAGAAGGCAGGTCTGAAAGGGTTGGAAAATACATGGCAATTCTGTGGTGCCACAAATGACTGATTTGACCTTCACCACCCCAAAGAAAAATTCCAGCCCACTGAAGTCAGTATCCTGAAAAACACCAAAAATGGTTTCCCTTGTGCTGGAGCTTCACTCCCATGATTCACTCTGTGGCTCTGTTACTGTTCAGTAAATGCATAATGCATTTGTCTGGTTAACAAAAAAAAAAAACCAAAAAAAAACAACACCTTACATACTGTTAAGTCAACATTTTGTAAAAAGTTACTTTTACTTACATATTGTTTTCAACTCTGATATGTTTGCTCATTTTTTAGAGCTAGTTACAAAACTAGGAGAAAATTAGTGTTATCTCTTGGAAAACTCTCTGCTTTGTGGAAAATCCTTAATTACAGTAGCTAAAATATATGGATAGCTCCCCAAAGAAAAAAAAAAAAGCTAATTTAATGGATAAACTTATTTCAATGCATGTCTAAGTGGTTTAAATTTCCTTCAGTTGTTCCAAAGCAAAGCTGTCCTGATAGTTCCTAGAAGACATCAGACATACACCTATGTAAACCAAAGATTTTACAAATTTTGGAGCCTTCCTGTGGGGCCCAGACTTTCCAGCTGCTTCCCAGATGGATGCTTATGCGCACAGGACTGTGGTTCACCCGAGTTTTCAGGGCTGATTTATCCTGCATCTTTCCTCCATCCCATCCAGTGAAGGGCTTGAGAAGGGAGTGCAAAAGGAAGAGGGACTATTGCATCCCTCCTTTCCAAAGTATAAGCAGCTGTTTTTCTGCCAGTAGGGCTGAAGACCATATATAGGCTAGCAGTGGGGCTCCAGTTCCAACACAGAGAAAGGAACTAAATCCCTATTTACAGAATTTAATAAAATTATGCATTAATCACATTAATTTTTTCCAATCCCTTGTATTTTTTTCTTCCAACATCATGAACTACCAGTTGGCTAACTCACACTACTTTTTATTATTTTGTTAGCACTTTATTCTCACATTTTAAATAGTTTGGGTTTTGACTGTACTCTTATAAAAATACTTTCAGGTTGGGGAAAGCAGTAAACTGTCTTTTAACTCCTTCCAGCCTGGCTTCAAATGATCCTCTCCTTTATTTCAAAAGTGCTAGCACAATTCAGAGCTCCCTGTTATGGTCATGTACTTTCTCTTCACCTCCTTTCTATGTCGAAGAGATTTATTTTTGTTTAGGTTTCTCTCTCCATTCAAATTGAGATTACTATTATTAAGATGCATTTGGAGAACAAATTCTATTTATTTTTGCCTTTGGCTAACTATGCTCGACAATTACATGTAGCCACTTCACTTTGTAATATATTCTCCATATTTCCCTTCCAGCTGACTTAACACTTTCATACAGTAACATACTACAAAGTTCACTAACCCTTTTTATCTGGAGGCATAATTGGGACTCTGTGTTCATGAATCTCTGAAGTCCACATCAATCCTTCTAAGCAAACTTCCTTTCAAATGCAGATAGAGTACTTTTTCTGAACTTGATGAAGAAAAGGTCCTTTTCTCCTTTATGATATGCGTTTCATAATTTAAACGGTGAGAAATAGTCATGCTTAAATTTCCTGGTCGTTTAAATCGGTTTTGAATTTATGTTCAACAGTGGGTGAAGCAGAGCTGACCTGCCTGTTAAAGGACTGTGAATATGATTCCATCCTGAACTCAGTGCAAACGTCTTTCACGGCAGCTTCTTGCACTCAAAGTTTACTGTCTTTGGCCGTATGAGGTGGCTTTCTTTCCCACTGTGGGTTAATGTTAGGTAACAAAGGCATGTGCATAATCCACAGGTCTCTCATGTAAGTGCTGTGTCACAAGTACACATGGATGCATGCCATCCTAATTAGCATGTGCAGGAGTTTTGGATGGTGATGCTCTGCAGATCTGCCACCAGTGACACCCACTTGAGGAGACGTGCCTCTGACAGCCTCTCAGCCACTTCCACATAAATGCTCTTACGGCCTGGGAAACTAACTGAAGTTAAGCATCAACTGATGTACCCCCCACCCAAAANGATGCAGCCTGTTTTTGCACACAGCGCAGGTCACCTCTTGGCCCCACCTCTAGGCACACTTAAAGCTTGGGATTTGAGTGTGAGCAAGAGCTGCTTCAACTAGGTGTTCAAACTGTGCTGCTGTAAGAGACACAGCTCCTTCAATCCCCTTGAATTGAGTACCAACCACTAACAACTCAGGCCACAGACTCTCCATAGTCTAAGGCCCTGATCCAGAAAAGCATTTAAGTGTGTGCTTGTTTACTCTTTCTGTACAATGTTCATAAGCATATGCGTAGATGTAAGGACATTTTGAAGTCCTATTGAAATTATTTTGCAAGGGACTGGGATAAACAAATCCTGGCCATGCTACAGACAGAAATTTATTAAATAAAAATGTTGGGTTTATCTCTTAGGTTTCTGCTAATAGAGCTTGGGTGTGGCCTTCTACTGAAATGTCGCAGTGCAAGTAAAAATTACTTTGGAAGTCTCTTTAAGACACTGCCTTTTCTTTTCTTGTTCCCTATTTTTCATTAGCAATTCACCACAAAGAATGCGTTTCTTACCAATTCAAAAATAAGGCCAAGCAGCATGTTAATCTGCATTGCCTGTAGGCCTGTGAGCTGTATTTCAGACAGCACTGTTATGTATTTTGCTACTTTAAAACAAAAAGCAAACCAAATGGTCACACAGAAGGTACCTAATCAGTCTGCCAGCACATCTCTCTGCCACAAAAAATTTATTCTTATTCTCCATAGATTGATCAGGGTATTGTATGAATGCTATCTAGCTTTCATGCCCATACACACATGTGACCAAATATGTGTCTGCCTTACAGCATTCCAGGGAAAAGAAAATGTTGTTATGTTTTATACAGGGCTTCTAAGAGTGATGTTCAGAAAAGCTGCTGATTGGTGGGAAAACTCGCTATTTGAAGCTCCAGTGTTGAATCAGGGCTCTTTTTTGGGGTGCAGATGAAGAAAGAGGTACCATTTGCACTTCTTGCTGATTAATACAGCAGTACCTGAATGGCTGGCAAAATGCTAGTAGTTATTCCATATTGGAAAAAAAAAAAAGAAGAAACAAAAAAAGGCAGAATAATTAAAATAGTTGGAGACAACAACTACTATGCATTGCATAAATGCCATATCCTTGGTCATATCATGCTCTTTGCTCTAAATAGTTGGCAGGACTTAACAAAAGAAGATGCATTTCATGTATTACTCCAGAATAATTCTCCTCATCAAAATCCATAAAATACAGATATATAATAATGCACATTAAAGAAGGCGAAACAATGAAGTGTTTTGGCTCTGCCTACTTTCTTCTGGAGGCAGTTATTTTGCACCAAAAGAACCAGACAAAAGTAAAATTCTTTCTTTGAGCTGATGGGAAGTTTGCCATGGACTCGGAACCAGAATCTAACCTTGGGACAGATATCTGGATCTCTAAGGTAGAAAAAGATGTGTTTAGAAGTAAGAATATGGGAAAGTCAAAGAGACAGTGACTATCTGAGTCTGCAAACAGCCAGAAATGGTTGTCTTGTGTTGTTTTGTGGATTGTATTTTCACATGCACAGCTTTGGAAGGAATGGTCTACATTAATAAAGAAATTATAGCGGTCTTTTAAGACCATCTTTTTTCATTCTGTGTACTAAGCCCAAGGGTAGGTCAGGACCACCAGCAATTTAAAGAAAAAAAACCAACCCAAATCAGAAGAAACACCATTCAGCCCCTCAGGACAGTGAACATAATGGTCACTACTAACGTAGAAATTGTAAAAATACTATTAATGGATAGTATATATGACTAATTTATTATTATAAGAGTATATATTACTAATATATACTATTTTAACTGATTATATATATTATTATATATAATCATACTGAGAAAAGATGTAAAAATTCACCATAGAGAATGAGCTGCATAAAAGCAACACCTTATTTTTCTACTTAAATCAAAAAGATACTGCTTCATGGAGTGGCATGCCTTTTACCTTTCATTTGACCTCTATTGTCTTTTTATTTAATGCTTCAATAGATTTTGTCTTTGTTGTTGGGAAGTACTTAATTAAAACAAGTAGCACTCATGCAGGAAGAATTGTTCCATACAATAGCACCACACACCTTAGTGAGCCGCAGATTATTAGCATTTTAACTTTAAAGGTTTATCCAGTTTAAGCCTTAATATTGCTAACAGTTTTGCTATATATGAATTATTTACACAGGCCATAATAAAATTGTCAGGAGGAGACTACTGAATATTTTGAGAGCTATGAAAGCTTGTTCTTTTAATTTGCACTGGATTAAAACCAGGTGCATTTCTGGATTTTCTCAATATTTTTGAGACTTTGATTGACAGCAGGGAGTACTTTTGTGAAGATTTAAGTACTAGCCTCCTCGCAGGAACGGCTGAATTTCACTATTAGAGACTGATACATTGCTCGGAGTACTTTTGATCAGATAAGGATCACATTTAGAGCGTGGTGCTGTTATCGCCAAGGTCACAGTTTCGATCCCTGTATCCAGGCCATTCACTGAAGAGCTGGACTCAATGGTTTTTGCGGACCCTTCCAACTCAGAATATTCGGTGATGCTTGTGAACCACTGCTCGTCGTTGGACGCACAACTCTGGAGAAGCCGACCATGAAACAAGAAGGAGTCAAAATAATTCAAGCCGACGGATAATAAGAAAAGCTTGGGAAGAATCGCAACGTTCCATTCTACATTCACTTAAGGAGCGCAGCAGCAGGAAGGGCACGGACACAGGCGGGCCGGCTCGGGGCGGACAGAGCCGGGACGCTGCGCTCCCTGCGGGCCCGGGCGCGGCGGGCTCGCCGAGGGCTGCGGGGCGGCCCCGGGGCCCGGA
>VZTB01006573.1:192622-224884 GCA_013397245.1 Thryothorus ludovicianus
GGCGGCGGCACCGCGGCTTTCCCGGGACTGTGGGCGGGGTGCTGGGACCGTGCACCCATCGCTGGATGCTGACTGAGGAGCGTGGCGGGGGACGAGGGCTCTGGGGGGACCCAGCCGGGTCTTTCGTCCGCGCTGAGTAGGACGAGCTGCGCTGCACGCCGGAAGACAGACTGGCTGGGAGTAACTTGCTGGCACCATCCCACGCAAGGGTACCGCCTAGTCCCACTTCAGAACGGCGAGCGTGCTGGAACAGGTTCGGACCAGCAAATGGCCATTTGGCGTGAAAACGCGGTTACATGTGATGTTAAGTTTTACTTGTCTCCTAAACTTAGTAGCTTGACTGCAGTAGCCAGGAGCAGCATGCGCTGACTTAGCTCCGGTGGGTGGTTAGCATATTAGAGGATCCCTGCTGTAAGTTAGGGGATGTTACAGCCAGCGTGAAGCTTGTGTAGACGATGTCTGTCATTTCCTTGAAAAATCTGAAAAAGTCAGAACTTTCTGAGATAAAAGTACCATAAATCATGTAGGAAATGCCTTCTTGAACTTAATTTGTGTTAACAGGCCATCTGTGCTGTCTGTTGGCATCTACTGGGACCTGACGGTGCTTCTGGGATATGTGTACCACCACCTCACCTTCCCTCCCAGGCAGGGTTAACTCCACCAGCACAGCTCTTAAGGAAACTAGAAGCCCTTAGACGTAAGTGCAGACCTGCTGCACTGGGGAGGTGCCAAAGCCGCAGCAGGCTTACTGCAGGGTAGGTGGGAGAAAGTTTTGCAACTGAAGAAGGTCTGCTCTGTGACTTTACTTCACTCACTCAACTGCTCATGCATCTATGTGTAGCCCTTGTTCTCGGGGTCTTCCTCCTTTATGACCATGCTGGTTCCTCAGATTATTTTATTCCTAGGATTTAGGGTATTATGGAATCAGCTATATGCCAGGTTACATGTGCTTCACTGGAGGTGTCTGCCTGAGCTTGAGTTAAACAGAGCCTAGCCCTACCTTGTGGGATGGAGTCTTTACAATATGCTTTGGCACCCGTCTGTTAACTGGATTTGTGGTGGCCAGCTGTGACGCTGCCGTAAAGCCTGGTCAAGCCTTTGGAGTGAATGCCCCCTTCTTCTTGAGGGAATGAGGTGCAAAAAAGCCTATGGGCTGGTATGAGACTACTGGTTGAAGCTAGTGAAAACAAGGAGGACAGCTCCTGAGCCGAAGTCATACATGTGGAAATAGATAACTTCACAGATTGGCTGGGACATGCAGGAAGTTTTTTTCAGGAGCAATTAACTGGACTTCTGCCAGTTGCTAGCAAGACTGGAGGTGAAATGTGTTAATGGTAGGTAATTATCTGCTGATTACTCTGTCATTAAAATGTGAGACCACCTGTAGTTCTGGAATAGGCAAGCCTTTCCGAGGGTCATTAGGATAGTGGTAATAACCACTCTGTCTTGGAATAGCAGCGTCTGCCTTATTTACAAAACTGTTGAGTTTATCCTTATGAATATTTACATGATCTCCTTAGGAAAAATATTCTGTCTTGTTCCTGCATCACCACGGATGGCTTTTTAATTTAGTTTTTTACAGGATTCCTTTTCTTACCTGTCTTAGACAGGTCTAACTTGCTTCTTTTTGTCAGGTTTCCGTGAAAGAAGTATGTGCGTTGTTGCCTGAAAAACTGCTATTTTAAGGAATCAAATTACAGAACTTCTGAGGGCATTCTCATCATGACTCCAAATTATAGTTAAAGCTACAACCAATAGTGTGCCTTGTCATTCTTGAAAAGAAAGACATTGAAAACAGTTAATTTAAAATAAAGTATGCTGGAATCTTTTTTGGGTTGTATTCCAGATTCTAAGTAATGTGGTCTGGTACTGCTTTCTTTTTGTTTAACATTGGAGTGTATTGGAAAAATCAAAGCCAGAAATCAGGGATTAATTGTGGAATGCTTGTAGCTGGTTAGTACTTTATTATGTCCTGTTCCCAATAGACAGCAAATTAATATATAGGGCTGCTTTTCCCCATATATGCTCTTTAGCAGAGCGAGTCGTCTGTCCTTAACCTGTGGCTTTTTAGTTAAAAACTTTATTTTTCATTTTTGCCACCTTGGATGTGTTCTTTTAGTAGCTGTAGCCAGTGCAGTGTTTATTCCCTAGTGAGTTCTGCTTTAAGTCTTAAGCTGAGTTTGAGACTGTCAGTAAGGTAGGAGGGCAAAAGCTCAAGATAAGTACCATTAAAAATGTGGCTGGTGTTTTTGTGTGTGTTACTGTAGTTGCATGGGCATGTAATGTGGTGAGTAGAATCTTTGCCTCAATTAGGTATAAAGGAACAGGACAAGATAGGACTCCGGGATAGATAAGAGAGAGGGAGAAAGCCATATAGGGAGGGTTATAGGGCTGCCTACCTGGATGAAATATTGAATGCCATCTGCTTTGGCTTCTGTAGCAAGAAAAAAAAGGCACAAGAATATTATGGATTGAGAAACAGTGCAGTTCTGGGCTGAGAATTGGAAGGTGTGGCTGTGAGGTCAAGTGGTGAATATTAGGGGTCCTGGAAGACAGTGAAGCCACAGAGGGCACCTACTTGTGCAGTGAGGTGTACACTTTGTGCTTTGAAATGCATAGTCTACAGAGATGAGATAGAAGGTGGAAGGAAGCAGAACTTATATAGAAGGAAGTAGATCAAGTGTTAATTGTCCATGTCTGGAGTTCCCATTCAGTTCTTAAGTCTCTAGACAGCAGTTCTACTTTCCCTCCGAGCCTTCATTCCCCCATCACCACAGCTTTCTGTCTTTACTTTTCTGTTTAGTTTTTTATACTTGCATGCTCTTCTAGATGTTTTGAGTGCTGTCATGAGATAAATTCTTTGATCATCCTGGTGTTTTTCTGAATTGTTTTCTGGATGTTTGCCAGTTTTACTCGTTAATAAATCATTCAGCCCAATTTGAGCTAGTTTCTCTGGAAAAAAAAACCACTTTCTCTGATTTTCTTTGGCACTTCTCTTCCAGAAGAATCATTGCTGCCTCACTTGAAGAGAGTTGTGATATCTGACAAACACAGTAGTATTTGTGTATTTGAGGACTACAGGTTGCATCCTATAATGAATCTATAAATAGTGCTGGAAAAGCAAGCTGTTGGTGCTAGTTAAAATGAACAAGATCTGAGGCTTGGGGTTTTTTAATCAAAAAGGAGGAACTTCAGCTCCTAAGAAAATACCCTAGATGTACACCACGCTCTTCCAGCTGACACCATTTGGGGAAGTGTTGTCTGTCCCTATTTGTCTGCATTGCACCTTGGTGGACAGTGGAGTCCACCCAGTGGAGTCCCCTCTGGGGAAGTGTTGTCTGTCCCTGTTTGTCCCGCATTGTCCCTTCATTGAGAAGGAGGCTTTCTAAGTCTTGTGGTAGGGAGTGGTCCCAGTGCATTCTCTGCACCAGTGTCAGCTTTTTCTCCTGAGGAGGTAAGGCAGAGGAGAACACACCATGCCTTAGTGCTCAGCATTTAGAAATATCTTGATCTGATGACTCCCTTGTGTGGGAGCAATTTGGGAGACCTGTGTTCTGTTGTGAGACTGCTGCTTTTTCTCTTTGCTCAGGGTTTTTCCCATGATGAGTAATGCCTTGAGTACCACCTGTAAATGGTAGAATGGAGACAGAATTATGTGTCGATGCATCTTGATCTATTTGTGAACCTTTTAGTTGTTACGCTGCTGGAACTGAAATTCCTCAAGCTGTACAGCCCAGCTGCCATAAGCCTCCTGGATAACATTTTGACTTTAATTGCTTTGTTTTAAAGCACCTTTTTTTTGGTTGCAACAGCTGTGTTAAAGGATTTGACTGCAAAGGAAAATTGGGCTGTAGCGCTTTTATCTGCTGCTTGCTCTCAGGGAAGTGAGGTGTCGCAGTGATGGTGTATGGTGTGATGCTGAGCAAGCCTCAGCGCTGCTCCTGTGCTATTTCATGGCTTCCTAGAGCTCTGTTTAACAACTTCCCTTTTATGGTATTGGGGTGAGATTATGTCCTTGCTTTTCCCTCTCTGAAGCTGCATTGAGACATGTGAGAGCTCCAGGAGGTGGGCAGCGAGATGGGGGTGCCTGAAGGTACAGCAGGGGAAGAGAGATCTGCTCAGGCACACCAAGGGCTTTGCCCCTTCCCCACTTGCACAGAGCAGTAACAAGAGGCTGTTTGCAAGGGTCTGGCACAGAGACAGAGCAGGGCTGGTATCCCAGTCTCCAGTTCGGAAGGAAAAGGAGATGCCAAAAGAGTGTTGTGAGGCACTAGCATGTCCAGAGCAGCTGTAGTCCCACTTTTGGAGGGAGAGTGAGCTTTGTGAGCTCCCCATGTACCATCACTTGGTTATGATAACAACTGCTGGTGCCTGGAAACTGATTCTGCAGGGTCCAGGGAGTTTGCCATCAGTGGTGGGAAACTCATGTTTCTCTGTTCTCTCATGCTGGCTCCAAGATTTCTATGAAGGAAGGTCTGAGGGGTGCTTAGGGTGATTTCTCAAGTTTATGACTACTCCTTTTGACACACAAGTGCCAGCAAGAGTGCTCAGCTGCTTTACTTTATAATGTCAGGTCTTGAGAATTGTGTGAATATTTTTGCTATGTCTCAGTCTGCTTTCCTTTTGCTTGTGCTACAGGCTCTTGAAAGGAAGACTTCATGTACTCTGTGCCTGATGGCCTGTTTTATTTCTTTGGAGGTACCACTGGTAGCTGGCAGTATTACTCTGCTTTCAGTATCTGATTATGAAAGCTGTGTGAATCGGCAGAGCAAAAATTGTGGGGATAAGCAGAGAAAAATAAAATAGTATAATGCTAAAAGCCTTTCTGGCTGGGATGTTTGCAGTAGTTCAGAGCAGTGCAAATGGTCATGTTAAAGTCTGGTACCAGTCATCTGGGCTTGAGCCTTCTTGGTGGATTTATGGAGGAGCTGGAAAGCTGGCTGGTGACCACTTGTTCTGTACAATTCCTTGCAGTCGTAGCTGTTTTTGTGCACTCCCATGTAGTCAGACTTGCATGAAGGGAAGGACTATTGGCCTCCTAACCTCATGCCAATCCCAGGTGCCTCCTCTGTCTTTATACTTGCAGTAGATAGAAAGCAGCACTTCTGATTTTTTTCCTCTTTGCTGCCTGACCACCGCTTCCAGTTAATTTCTTTTCACAGTGTCATGCCCTTTCATTTTCCACTTCTGACTTAAGTTGGGGAAGAAACCTGTCTCATTTTCCCTGTTGTTTTACTTTGTATATCCATTCTCCTATATTCTTCCCAGGTCTATGTTAGATTTTTATTCACCGTGTATCTTTTGTACACTCTGGTGCTCTTCATGTTTGTTCTCCCTTACTTATGGTCTTCATGAGAGTTTTTGTGCTCTGTAATTTGGGTCTGCATTCTAGGACTGTCCTAGAGGATTTGGAGTTGTTGCCAGGGTCTGAAGTATCCTTCAGACTCTTAATATGTTGCAAAACAGTCTAAAGAGTCCTTTGGAATATATTTGGTTTGTTCAATGCTCTTGGGCACATAGTGCAGTTCCTGGGGCTCTCCCGTCTAGCTCCCAGGAGCTGCACTTCAGTGATCCCTGTGTCTCCCTTTCAGCTCAGGATATTCTACATTCTGTAGTCCATGCAGGTGAAGTGGACTGGTGGTAGTACTTTGCTGAAGTGCTGCCTGATCTGTGGCCTGGTTTTGATGTACAGAGCTGCTGGAGAAAGTTGTCTGGGATGAGCCATTGCAGAGCAGTCTTTAAGGCTAACCTTTCTGACCCTGAGTCTTTAGTGTCAGAAATTTATAGGCAATGTGCTTCCAGTAAATTCCTCCAAGCAGGCGGTTCTGCTTTTGGCAGTCAGGCAGGCTTCTTAGATCAGCACACATGCACAGTTAGCCCCAGTGCTGAGGTTAGAGTTATCTGCTGGCTTGAGACTGACCAGATGTTTGAGTGCATCTGGAAGCCTGTTCTCTTACTTAGAAATGCAAAGGCTACCTCTTCCTGTCTGTGCAGACAGACACTGCTTGTGTCCATTGTTCCAGTAAGTACTGCTGCACCAGTGGGGTGCTGTGCCTGATGAAGGCTGTGCCTGCTGCTGGTGTAAAGTGAGTTGGAGGATTCAGGCAGGATCCATGTTGTCCCTTCTGCTCTTCTGTCTCCTGTGGGAACACCACAACCCTGTATTGAGGTAGCTTAGGTGATACTGTGAGGTATCTTTTCCAGCACAACAGATTTGAGTCTGATTCTGACTTCCTGATGGCTGTGGGGTTTGAGAGATTTTAAAAGCTAATTTAGAAAAGAATGCTTTTTTTTTTTATTCCTCTGTGCTTACAAGTGTATATCCTGAAACCACAGGCCAAGTTTGGCCTGCAGAATTTTTTTTTCACTTATTTTTCGAGGTATTGCATGCTCTTCTCTGCTACTCAAGAAAGAGTACTGGTCTGTGAAGATTCTTTATTGGGTGTCTATCTGCCATGTGCAAAACTTTATTTTTGCCTGCTACAGCAGGTCTGCCTGCCAGCTGTGTTTTGTGTTACTCATTTTCTTGGTGTCTTGCTGTTGTGGTATAACACCAGCTGTCAGTGAAGCACCACACTCATTAAATTCCCATTCCATGCAAGAGAGGTTGCAGGAGAACACTGGAAGGGTAAAAGTGTTGGGTTCAGATAAAGACAACTTAATAGCTAAAGCAAAAGTCATGCACATGAGCAAAGGAATTCATTCACCCTTCTCCACTTCCTGGGCCAGACAGGTGTTCCACCATGCCTAGGAAAGCAAGCTTCAGCACGCGTAGCAGTGACTTGAGAAGACAAACTGATTCTGCATGTCCCCTCTCCTCTCCCCCAGCCCTCCCTGGCTTTTTGGGCTGAGCATGATGCCATATGGAATGGAATATTGCTTTGGTCAGTTAGAGTCAGCTATCCTGACTATATCCCCCTCCCAATATCTTGTGCACCCTCAGCATGCATGTTCGCAGTCATGTAACAGGGAGAAAAGGCCTTGTCTCTGTGCAAGCACTGCTCAGGAATAACAAAAACATCTCTGTATTATTAGCCTTGTATTCAACACAAATCCAAAACTCAACCCCATACCAGCCACTGTGAAGAAAATGAACAACACCCCAGCATACTCAAAGTGGGAAGTTCACCCATGATGCTGCACCACCTTCTAAGTGTCACAGCAGTTTCTTTGATGAAAGTGCATTGCTGTGTTGAAGTGAGAGGCAAATATGATAGAAATCCTGCTGTCCAGCTTTGCTTCAGCAAAGTGATGCCAATTTTTGACTTAATGAAAGGCAGAAGTTGGGTAAGTGTTGTGCTTGAATCATGGTGTGCTAGGGTTGTGCTCTGCTTCTGCTTTTGGTAGATATCCAGGTGATGTTACTGTTGAGAAGACACAGTGTTACCTTTCAGGAAAAGAAAGCCCAAGCCAATTTTTCAACCAATTTTGGTTTTGTTTAATGAAAATGGATTTTTTACCTCAGGACTTGAGAAAAACAATGGTCAAAGAGGACATTATGTGAGCAAAGTCACTTTAGGAAAGTCCATGCTGGCAAGCTGCTGAGCCAGGTGACTGCTGGCTTGGCTTTTCCTTCAGCCTTCTGCTGCAGGGGCCTGGCGTAATTGTGTGTACTTACTCAGCTGTGTCTCCTTCTCTCCCAGCAAAATGAGCTGAACTCCTTCCTGTGGACAATCAAGAGAGATCCCCCATCTTATTTCTTTGGCACCATCCATGTCCCATACACGCGTGTCTGGGATTTCATCCCAGAGAACTCCAAGAAAGCCTTCCAGCAAAGCCACATCGTGTACTTTGAGCTGGATCTCACTGATCCCTACACCATCTCAGCTCTCACCAGTTGCCAGCTCCTGCCACAGGGGAAGAACCTCCAAGATGTGCTGCCCCGTGACATCTACCGCCGGCTGAAGCGGCACCTGGAGTATGTCAAGCTCATGATGCCGTCCTGGATGACCCCAGACCAGCGGGGCAAAGGGCTGTATGCAGACTACCTCTTCAACGCCATTGCTGGCAACTGGGAGCAGAAGAGGCCAGTCTGGGTGATGCTGATGGTGAACTCCCTCACAGAGGTAGACATCAAGTCACGAGGCGTGCCTGTCCTGGATCTGTTCCTGGCCCAGGAAGCGGAGCGGCTGAGGAAGCAAACGGGTGCTGTGGAGAAAGTAGAAGAGCAATGCCACCCACTCAATGGGCTGAACTTCTCCCAGGTGAGGCGGAGTGGTGTGCAGGCTAGCTGCTGAGCTGGATATCACAGGAGCAACAGCATGGGCTGGGTGCAGAGTAGAGACTTGTGTCTGCTCCCTGCAGCCCGTGCCTTTGCCTGCATTCTCAGGTGGATTTGCTAGCACAGGGGATCAGGCCAGACATGAATTCATCCAGGCCTTGCCTGGGAAGACCCCTGTTCTCTTCCTTGGGCAGCCTTGGGCATGTTCCACCCTCAGAGATGTGTGCTCTCTGACTCTGACTAGGCTGCCCTACAGGAGCTCAGGACACACTGGGGCTCAGCGTCCAAACTTGTTTTTATAATAGCAAGTTAAAAAGAAAGAAGTGATTACTTGGGGAAAGCAAGGATGCTCTGAGTAGTGCTGAGGAGTAATTGCTGGTTTGAGAGTATCACAGTGAATATCTTGATGCCCTCAGAAATAGGGACCCGTCATCCACACTGGCTAAAGTAATTTTTATTGTTGGGTTTTTTTTTTTCCTTTTCTTTTTTTCCAAGGGTCAGCACAACACAGCTTTCTTCAGGGAGCTTCAAAGTCTAGTACAGGCCCTTGTGCAAATGCCTTTGTGTTTGCACACCTGTTGGAGTTCAGCACTGCTGTTCAAGCAGCAGAATGACCTCTATGTTGTCCATGTGTTGGATGCGGTGCTCCTCTCTGAACAAAATACACCAGGCAGCAGTGTCTGTTGTTGTCTCTGCTCAGTGGGATCACAGGCATAACACTGCTCTCTGACGTGGGGTAACTTCGTGCTGAGTGATGCTAGTCTGGGGAGTAGAAGTTGCATTTGCTTAGGAATAATCCAGACCTGCACTTGGCAGTATTCCCTAGTAGCACAAGATGGGAGGACCTTTAGTCATAGGGCTGGGGAGTTCTGACTGGTACTTGACCCTCTCCCCTGCATCCTGAAACTTGTGCTGTCACTGATGTCACAGTTTGGAAGGTAAGGAGCAGAAGGTGAATGTAGTGCAGCCAGAGAGAGCAGAGGCAGCAGCTCATCAGGACAAATGTCTGAAGTGCTGCTCCCCCAGGTAATGTTGGTGCAGGGAACAGTGTAAAAGTCCAGGCTGCATCACTTGAGCAGTCCTTAACTGCAGGCAAGGCTTCTGCACTTCTCTTGCATTGTTTGGAGCTAGGCAACCTCATTTGCATCTCCAGTCTTTTGCTTAACATGTTGCCTTGAATCCTTATGTTTGCTCACAGCTAACCTGGGAATAGGCTGAGGGGTCCCTCCTTTTCCACCTCTTACCTAGCTGAGGATTTATAAACATTATTGCCCATGTTTTTCTTTTGCTGTCATTGCACCTGTAGTTTATTGTGATAGAAGTGGGGGCATGGGCATTTTTCTCCACTGCCTTGTAAGTAAATGGTAGGGAGAGTGAGAAATACTGATTGCAAGTCGTATCCCTGCTAAGCTCATGTAAATGTTGACTCTTAGGCCTTCATAGCTTTCTTCAAAGAGCAGCTTTTATTTTGCTGTATTGCAGATGGGATAAATACCAAGTGATCCAAGAAGCTGCATGGGCAAGTGGCACAGAGCTGCAACATCCAGAATTTCCCAGCCTTCTGAGAAGGCCAGAGAGAGAAAAAGTGCAGGAGAAATTTGCCTCTAGTTGGGGAAATCATACCCCATGGCTGCCCCATGGTGAGTGGAAGTGTGCATTTGCATCATGAAGGCTGCAGCTCCTCCCATGCTTGCTCACTTCCCAGGGAAATAGTGCACTGTCCCTTGAGGGGGCAGGTCTGGAGCAGCTACTGCACTGCAAATTCACACGTCCACTCCTGCCTACTAGATTTCCAAAACAGACAGCTCAAGGAAAAGGAAAGCCAGAGGCAGATGATTTTTATGCCTCTAAGCCTATTTATTTATGCCTCTAAGGCTGTTTCAGAAGCTGACTTGTGAGCTCTAATGGTTAGCAATTGTGTAGTCTTTGATTTCAGTGGCGCTTTTGTCAGTTTGTTCAGGCAGTAGAGTTAATTACGTGTTTAATCAAAACCAAACAAAGGGTTTGAAATAGGCTCTTTGAAAATTATTTTCTTTAATGTGCGGTTGTTTGGAAACCCCTAGTATTGGGCCACTTCTGTGACTGCTTTTCAAACAAGCAAACACACAGGCATGACTTAGAAACTTCTGTTGGGGAAAATGGAACAGAACCCATAAGGAATAGTCTTAACACTGTACAGGAAATATCGTAGAATCACAGAATGGCCTTAGTTGAAAGATCACTTAGTTCCATCTCCTCTGCCTTGGACAAGGACACCTTTCACTAGACCAGTTGCTCTGAGCCACATCCAACCTGGCACTGAACACTTCCAGGGATAAGGCATCTGCAGCTTCCCTGGGCAGCCGGTGCCAGTGCCTCACCACTCTCACAGTGGAGACTTTCTTCCTAATATCTAATCTGAACACCCTGTCTTTCACTCTGAAGCCATTTCCCCTTGTCCCTTGTAAAAATTCTTCTAGGCTTCCTTCCCATACTGGAAAGTGCATTATAGGTCACCTGAAAGCCTTCTCTTTTCCAGACTGAACAATCCCAATTGTCTCAGCCCTTTCCTATAGGAGAGGTGCTCTTTCTTCTAATCCATCTTGGTGGCCTTCTCTGAACCTACTTCAACACATCCACAGTGCTGGTTCCTCAGAGCTGGATGCAGGGTTCCAGGTGGGGTCTCAGCAGAGCAGAGCAGAGGGGCAGAATCCCCTCCCTCCCCTGCTGCCCACGGGGCTCTGGATGCAGCCCAGGACACGTTTGGCTCTCTGGGCTGGCAGTGCCCATGGCTGGGTCATGTCCAGCCTCTCACCCACAGCACCCCCAAGTCCTTCTCACAGGGCTGCTCTCCATCTGTTCATCCCCAGCCTGTGCTGGTACTGGGGGCTGTCCTGACCCAGCTGCAGCACCTTGCACTTACTCTTGTTAGACTGCATGAGATTCCTGTGGGCCCACTTGTCATGCTTGTGTAGGTACCTCTGGATGTCATCTAGGAAGATGCTTTTTTTTCTTACAGCAGAATTATAGAGAAATTATTTATTTAGCAGAGAAGCAAGTTCAGTGTTTTCAGTTTGTTTCTGCATAGGGTTTGCTCGCTCTTTCTCCTCCAAAATTTCTCTTTTGTCTGGTAAGGCAGACTCCCTAGCCACTACTAAAGGATACTTGTTACTAGTTAGGTCCCTGTTTTGGTCCATTCTATTCTACAAGGCCATATTGTTGTACGTTATTGCAGGTGAAAGTCTGGAACAGTTTATTGTTGTCTCCCTGGGCACAGTGCTCAGTAACTGCAAAGTACAGACAAACAGTAAATTCTTTCTCCTTGTGAAGACAGAACAGTAAAAAATGAAAAAAAACCCAACAAACCCAGAACAACCCACGTACAACAGCCAACAATGCCTGTCAAGGGACTCTGTTTCTTTGGCTTTTTGCACCAAAGACTTTTGGTTTATGACTCTCTTATTTTACCTGCCATATATCTCTGATGTTATTCAGCTCAGGCTGGCTGCCCACATTGCCAAATCATAAAAGTATAATTTCTCTTCAGTACACAATGATGTGTACACAATCTGTAAAATACTGTCTTTTCAAACCCTCTTTCCAACTTCAGTAAAACTTCAAGAGTATGGAAAGATTAGTTTGTCTCCATGACAGGGCCATGATATTTGTTTGTTTTTCCTCTTTCACACAGTTTCCATCCTTGTTTGTCTTAAAACCTTGTCCTCCCACTCCACCTTCTTTGCTGGATAGTGCCTCTCTTGTTGCAGTACCCTGCATAGGTCTCATTCCTAGCTGCATCTGGGCTTTGTAGCTGTGTACAATCTGCCACTGCTGACTTCCAGCATGGAATAAGTCCCTCCCAGCTGTTCCTTTCCAGTTATGCATGTGCTTACATGTTTGCTGTGTTGGGGGCGTTAGTGTCCAGCCCAATATAGCTTTGCTGTTGGCTTCAGTAGTGTCATGAATGCCAGTTTAGTACTGGCTCAGAAGATGAGCGAGTGTTGGCACTTGTGCTGTGCCAGGCACTTACTTTGGTTCACTGAGGTGATGTCCAGGCTGTATTCCTCACAAACTGGTCTCAGCTTGAACTTTAGACTTAAGTCTACCCTTTGTGTGGATGCATGGTTTAGTGTGTAAACACAGTCCAGCCATCACTGCTTCCTAGCCATGATGCTAGCCAGTTTGGCTTCTCCAAAACCGGGGCACCTGATAGAAGATTCTATTATCCGTTCTTGATTTGAGAATTGTTCCCTCACATGACTTTCTGTGGTCCTGTCTTGTCACCTACCAGAGCATCTGAATACATTGCTGCATATTCAGACATAGTCTTCAGAGCGGTGTGAGATGCAGAAGGAAGCCAGGATCCACTGCGGACTGACTACCCATGAAATCTTGGCTCCAAATCTGGGGCTGAGCACTTGAAAGTCTTGTCATTTCCATCTTTCAGCCAGTCCCTCAAATAGCTCATTGCAGATAGGAAATGAAGCAAAAATTTCTTCCTTGACCATTTTGCATTAATTAGGACATTATTTGTTTATGTTTCTACTCAAAAAACAACCTTTGCAAGCAACAAAGTGCTGAGAGATTCTTGCTTTTCCCAGCATTTCCAGTTCTGGATCCCTAACATGACCGTGAGAGCTGCAGACTACTGCTTAGCCCTTCTGACATAACAGCAACGTAATTTTTGCTGCTTAATCTGTGTACCCACTTGGGTGAAAAAGCCACGCTTGATAATCCCTTGTATAACATTATTATTTGGGAAAAGTAGGAAGCAAAGACACCATTGCTTTGTTAACAAGAGTTGTGTTATTTGTTGGTTGGTTTGGGTTTTTTTCCTGTTCTCAGGGAGTTAGAAGTGATGCCTTGGAATTAAGCACAGAAGGTGCAATATGAAATTGGTAAGATTTGTGCTAATCTTCTCATTTTAAGTAAAAAGGGTTTTTTCTGTACTTGGTTGGTCAGTTACAATAGTTGTCTTTAATTTCTGGGATTATGAGGCCAGATTTGGCAGTGTTTCCATTCACAAGACCTTGGTTCAGGCTCATCTTTAACCATGACAGCAGTGGAGAATCTCAGAAAAAGAAAAAGCAAGGAAAGGCACATAGTACAAAATCTGGAAATAGGGGATTAGATTCTGTAGTTTAGGGCCAAATTTGAAGCAGAGCAAGGTAAAGAGCAGTTGCTTGATGAAGGAGCTGACAGAGGAGCAGAGCATTTCATTGCTGAACAAGTCAGATGGAAGACTGCTTGCAGTAACCTGATTGCATCTGCTGCCCCATGGGTGTAACTGCTTGCTAGGACCAGCCTTCTTTCCTCAGGTGATGGGAACATCAGAGCTTCATGCACATGAACTGGAGCTGGAACAACTGATTTGATATAACTTGCATCTTTGGCTGCTGGAGTCTGTGACTTAGATTTGTTTTCATTTTCAGTATGTGTGTAAACAAACCTGCAGACTCCACATGTAGACATCAGGAATGGGGAATGGGCTGGCTGGTAGGAATCAAAATAACTAAGGCTTTGCAAATCTGTTGAAATAATCACAGTTTAATTAAGATCTTCCCTCACTGAAAGTGGCATTCAGTGGTGATACGCTGCTTCTGCATCAGAAGGGTGGTGAGTTTGTTTCAAACAGGCTGGACTCTGTGGTAGGGCTTTGCATTTACACTCTGTATGCCCATCAGCTAGCTGAATTTTCCCATTAAAAATGCCCTTAGCTCAGCATATTACTCAGCAGAAACAGAAGATGTCAGGTGGCAAACATGGCTTCTGTCCTTGCTGCTCTCAAGGAGGTTCTTTGTGAGTATCTGGCAAGTTTTACAGTGTGAGCATGCCTGTGCACTTTCCTTTTCACTCAGTGAGCAAGGGCTGGGCAATGAAATGTATGCACTGCTCTGAGAGCTCTTGTGACTGGCTTATCCTGCTATTTTCTGGCAAGTGCACTAGACTGGGTTATCCTGCTGTCCTCTGGCAAGTAGTGCTGAACTGGTGGGCTGGTCACTTGAGATCCTCCAGCTTTGGATGAGGGCACTGTTGCTGCAGAAGAGCATAGCCGTGTCAGCAGGCTGTGGAGTGCCAGGCATGAGTGGCCACTCGAAGTAGCACACAGAAGCTCTGAGCTGAATGCCTTTTGGAACAGCTCAGCCAAAAGTAAGCAGTGTGAAGCAGGGCAGAGATACTGCCTTGGCTTAGTCAGCTGTTCAGGAGTTGGGTGCCCCTGTGCAAAGCTTTGTTCTGCATGTTCTCAAGTTCTGAGAGAATTACAGTGATGGATCCTGGTGGCTCTGTCATATGCCTGATCCTAAGAGCTCACTACTCACTGCCATTACAGAACACAAAACATGGGATTATAACTGCCAGCTTTTCCCTTGGACAAAAAGGTTTCATCCAGTCTGGACACCTTTAAAGGCATGTGCCTGCAGAAGTTGTAGAAGACAGTTTCCTTTCACACCTAAGAAGTGAACGGCACTCCTATCACCCTCCTGTCCAGTACTGATGAGATGGTTCTTCTGGCCCAGACTGGGGAGCAAGATCCATAGGGATTTGTGTTGGCTCCTGCATCCCAGCTTGTAGCATTTCAAACTCATAGCAGTGGTTCTGGAGACTGGTTTTTAGTTTTCAGCAGCAAATTTAGATGAAAAATAAGCCGAGATTTAGTTTTCATCTGTTTGATTTTATGAGGGCTTGTATTCCACTGAAGAGCCTCTGCTGTACTTATGTGAGCATTTCAGCTGTAACCAGTTTGTCCTTTAGTGTTGAGCCTGTCCCAGAAGTGAACATTTTCTATGTGTTAACTGCTGACTCAGCTCTTCCCAGACCTAGAAGCATCTGTCTTGTGACACGGCAGTTACAAGATGCGACTTGTAGTATGGCAGTCACGTATGTGCTTGCTGCAGTGGTATTGTCCCTGTCCTCATCTTTCCTTGTTTATGCATCTGTGTTTGGCTGTGGTTCTTCCAGGCACAGTGATTTTTCTGAGTGCTCATTTTTGGGGTTGTCAAAGTCGTTTTTACTCACACTACATCCCAGGGAAGAAAAAGTATCACTGTTGTTGTTGGTCCCTGTCTGTTCCCTGGTCACGGTGCATATGCAAGTCAACTTGCATGTTCTTTCTCATCTGCATTTGCATTTTTAGGTCTTCTAAGTACTGCTTTTGTTCCCCATGCCTTCAGTATGTGAAATGTTGTTTTTTTATTTCTCTGAATTCCTACTGCTATATGCTGTCTTAAGAAAACTGTTAATTGATGCTGTTGTCTTACTGCAGAAAACTTGCAAAATACTATCAAGGTTTTTGGAAAGGGTATGTTTTCCATTATACTTGCTGACTTAAAATGTCTGTATCCTATAATTATTTTCAATAATCTTCATATAGGCTTTTATTAGATAATTTGAAAGATTGATTGCAAGTAGGATGAGGCTGAACATAGTTTCAAGATAACTTTCTTTATCTGACCTAAGGCAAAAAGGAAAGAGTAGAAACAGTTCTTCATTTTTGGTTGATAATAAAGATTGTGTTCCTCAATGAAATTCTTATGATCCAGCAAGTTTAGCAGCTATATGCACATCCATGTCAGACATCATCCATTTCCAGCATGCCTGAATGAAAGATGCTCAGATACCAAGGTGTGTGAACAGTTTCAAAGGGATTAGACAGATGAGTGAAGGATAGTCACACTGAGGAATCTCATTCATGTCCCAAGTGCCATCTCTGACTCCAGACATCTCTCAGCTCCTGATGGCTTGAATTGAGGGCAGGTGGGAGTGAAGGAGTTGTTCCATGGGTTGTGGGCTTCTGCTCCACTGGGCAGATGTGAACAGCTTGTTCCCAAAATGTAACTGAGATGGGCTTGGAAGCTGATGTGGAATGGGCCAGCTGAAGTAAGCTTGGCAGTGTCCCTGCTGGAGTGTTTAAATGTCCCCATGTTCTCACTTTATACAAAACTTACCTTTCTTGAGCATGCAGATATCACATGTGAACAGTTGAGTACGTGAGGAGCAGTTGGCAGTGCAGTCTGAGGCCAGGGAGAGGTTTAGGAAGCTTTATCCATGGATCTTGAGACAGTCTTGTCAATTAAGACCAAATGTGTAACAGTGTTTAGGCTGCAATTAACTGTGATGTCAATCCTGTCTTATTACTGTTTGAGGGAATATTTAGGTTACTGGCCTTGTGCATTTCTCAATCTCTTTGTTCTTAAGAAGATTAGCAGGATTGCTAGCTTCAGCTAGAACTCAGATTAATCTTTGACAAAAATAGATATGCTCACTTGACTTTTGTGAAGTCAAGTCTGGTAAATGCATTACAAGACTGTTCTAGCAAATATTTTTTTTAATGGCAGATTTTATGTGCTTTTGTGTGACCTGTTTAGCTTTTTGAGTGTGTTCACTAGCAACACTAGAGGCTGATTAGTGTCTTACTCAAACCCTTCATTTCTATATGGATTGTGAATGTATCTCACTCCCTCCATATTCCTCAGACAGCACCATGTAAGAAAAACATTTATACATATTTTAGGACATCTGGCTGTCAAACCTCAAATTAACTGTGTTTGCAACTATGTATCAAATCTGGCTGAATTAGCTTCAAATAAATTAGTGCTTCCAGGTGGTGCTTGATGCAGGCAGCAGCAATCATTATCCCATTCTCTCCAAAGTAAAAGCTGAGTATGTGTGGTGGAGAGGTATGGTCACACTGGCCACTTGTAATAGCTGTAGGGAGAATCCCCACTGAGACATGGTTTGTGGGGAGAATATTGTGTCTTGTTGCTGTCTTGAGAGCACCCCATATAGAGTTCGCTGCTCTGCCTTTCACCTGGCTCACTGGGATGTCACACAGGATGAGCCGTCCTGCTGCCACCAAGGACATGTGTTCCATGGTATGCCTCACTTGCCTGAGTGGGGAGCTTGCACAAGCCTTTTTTCACTTTGCCTGAGAAAAGTCAGCACAGGATGGCACCATGCAGTTCCTTGGCTTTGTCCCTCCATCATCTTTTGGCACTTTGAAGAGCTTCCTCCAAGCTTAGGGGAAATGTTTGTGTTTCTCATGGGAACATACTGTATAAATAACACCAGGTGCTCTACACCAGCAGGAGAGCTGCAGCTGGTATCCCAGGTATCCCAGCACAAAGTGTTGTTGAGGACTGTCATACTGACACTACAATTCTCCTGATCCAGTGCAGACCAGATTTTCAGTTGTGTCAGGTAAAAGATTTACCTTTTTTAGGGATACTGGATTAACTGCTTAAAGATTTTAACCACTGAGAAAATTTTAGACATTGTCCTAAACATCTTCCTGCCTTTCCAGCTGCAAACCTTTGAGTCCTGGCTCCTGGACACATCTAAAGAACCAGGGTGAAAACCAGGTTTTGGTATTGGTTTGGACTTGTTTTGCAGAGGGGAGCTGACTAAATGACTCAGACACACAAAATCCACTTCTTCCCACATTTTTACCTCTCTGCCTTCTGAAAGGTGGATAAGTTATGTCAGAATCTATTGGTAAAGAAAACTAGAGCAGATTAGCTTTCCATGGTTACACAGGATCAACATAAAGCTAACTCTCCCAGGTCTTTCACTAGATATCTCACTCAGGGTTGTGTAGCTTTAGTCTGTGATTGCTAGCCTAGACCATAGTTGTCTCAGCAGAAAGACATGCCCTTAGCCCCTGCTAGGCGACAGATTTGATGCTGTTCTGAGCTCAGTTTTCAAGCTCCTACCTTATCCTGGCCAAAACAGCCCATTCTGCTGGGAATGTGCAGCAGTTTGATCACCTGATCACAAAAACGCAATTTCCACATTACAGAATATTCAGAGTTCAAAGCACCCCACAAAGATTATCAAGTCTAGCTCTTAAGTGAATGGTCAGTGCAGGGCTGAATCACATCCTTGGTGTTATTCACAATGTGCTCTAAACAAATGAGGTAATCGTAGGGTCACCTGTGATAGCCAGTGCCTATAATCTTAAAAGAACTCCCCTGACTTCCATGTGTGCCTGAGGAAATTGCTGTCCCTGGAGTTGTATCCCCTGAAGTGCAAACATACCAAACTCCTCGGTAGCTCTTTGAGAGAGGAACAAAAATCCTGTCACTGTTGGTATATTTGGCAAAATGGTCTCTGGAAGCTTTTAGGGCTGAAATGTCTGTACTCAGGTAGTCACAGATATCCTGATATGAGGAGTGTCTCTACTCTCCTTGAGAATGGGTAATATAGACAGGTAATACACCTTTCAGTCTTGTGTTGGCCACTGCATTTCCAGTTTCAGAGAAGCCTGTGTATTTGGTGTGACTGTTAAATGAGAGCATGTCGGGAACGGTTGGAAGCTTCTAACAGAGGCATTTCTGGTGAAACAAATCACACTGTACAGCCTAAGTCTGAGCTGTTGTACAGTCTCTGCTGCTCGACCAGTGTACAGTAGCTTGTTATGCCAAGGTAATTTGATCACAAGTTTCACCCCTGTGTGAATTTATAAGGCCTGTTTATAAAGATAAATGGGCTATTGTCATAGCTGGAGTCGAATGGGATAAGCCACATTTTTGTAATGTTCAAAACCAAAATAGCTACAGCCATGTTTTCTAGGAAATGGAGAAGAAAGAGGAGGTGACACTGCATATGTTTTTATTTGCTTTGAAGCTCTTGGTAAGGAAGACATGGAACCTTCAAGGTTTTAGCTGATCAGCAGTAATGCAGGGGGATGGAAGTACTTGTCATCAGTATTGCACCCTGCCTGGATGAGCTTCTCCTTGAAACTCTACCACAGGAAAATGGAGAAAAATCATACTCCCATTTAGGTATTTGAGGTACCTCAGTACTCCAAGAAAGCTGTTCACCTAAAACACATATGTGAATAACACTGTCTGCAAAGTATTGATGCTATCTTGAAGTAATGCAGTTTCACACCTCATCCAGGTTAATAACAAATGAATTAATCACTTAACTGAAAAGGATACTTGCTTAGGTACAAATAATAATGACTGAACTTTATTTTTATGTGAAAAGAAAATACATAGTCCCAACCAATAATAGGTATTATTGGTGCTCTAAGGGAAGGGGTCAGTTTTTTGAAATGGAAAAGCATTATAGGCCAAATAAAGTAGAAGGAAGAGTTTAAGCATAAAAATGGGAATGATAATAGAGAGTGGTTCAAGAATCCTAATTAGGTCCCCAAGAAACCATAGTTTGGCATTTGCAAAGACAAATTTTTTAGTTTTAGAGAAAGCTTATTTGGTTAACAAAGGAGATTAAAGCAGCAAAAAACCTCAAAATACAATGAATAGAAAAATAGAGCAAGCAACATAAACAAGTAATCTGCAAGCAAAGGCAGACAATTGATGGGGGAACTGAAGAGTACTAGTGAAGGGCTTTTGGACAGCAGATTTGAACAATAAGAAGGGATTCTTTAAATGTTCCAGGGATTCCTGAAACTGTAGTAATGGTATAGGCTCCATACTGGTCAGGAGTGAAAAAACATACTGAAAAAGCAGTGGCAGAAATAATCACTATTTTGTGATGTTTACAAAGGAGAAGACTCTGTATTCATAGATTGATCATAAGAGAATGTTTTCTGCTCTGCTGATGAATTGCTACCAGTAATTAGGAAAAATGTTAAATGTCACTGTTAAATGTTCAAAACAATGTTAAATGTTCAAAAAAATGTTAAATGTTGAAAACAATGGTTAACTTACAGTCCATAATTTCAGACTCTAAGCCAAGGAGCTCTTTGAATCATTAATTGAGCTTGAAAAAATTCATGGGAATGGGGAAAAAAAACTACTGAAAGAGCATTGTTCTGGGACAATGTGGGAGTAGCCTGCCAGACTACCTGAAGATCAGTTTGGTCAGAGCACAGAAAGTCTGATAAGCTCTGCAGCTGTTGAAGAATTGAGAGAAGATAGTATGGTACTAGCCAATTTTCCCTGAAAAGTTGTCTGGCTTTGTTAGACTTCTTCTTCATGGGAGTATGATGTTTGGTAATAATTGGTGACATAATTACACATAGTTTTGGAAGCTTTTGAATTTTTTACTGGTGATACTCTGATATAGGTGTACATACCATACAAAATCAAAGTTTATTAACCACTCTAGGTAAATAGACCAGAGTTTTTGTGCATTCTTATGAAACAGCTGCAGATGGGGAGTCATTCTCCACCAGTGAGTAGGGAAGCTAAAAAAATATCGTAAAAAAGTACTAAAGGTGTCTATTCCTGGCCCTGCATTACCCAGTGGTTTTGTCAGTGATGCAAATACTGCATAAGTGTTGGCACAAGCATGGAGATTCTGCATTTGGAGGGGATGTAAAAAACAGGCCAGCTGTGGGAGCAAAGCTGAGTCATCTGAAAAGCAGGGCTCATGTGCAAGGCTGTACATCTAGAGCGATGCACACATGTCGAGCTAGCAAGACTGGAGGCCTTGTCTGGAATATCCTGGTGGTGCAACAGGCTTGGAAGATATAAATTAACATTACTGCCAAGCTCAGTAGTTCAGCTGAGAGGGAACTTGCAGTCCTCAGGTGAGTGATAGGAGTAGGGAGAAATTTTCTGAGGACCTAGTCCTGATGTGAGCTCTTCAGGCAGCACTGTCATCATATAGGCTAGGAAAGAGCTACATGATTATTCTGGGACCTGAAGACCATGATTTTATAGCAGGAAAGTAAACCAACTTGATCTGAAAAGTTGTGTCCAGAGAAACAGACATATCTGCTCCCTGTTAGTGCATTAGGGAAGATGGGTTGCCTGCGTTGCTGGAGCATAATGTTTTTGTAACTGCAAGAGATCATGGGCTTGCAGGAGGAAGTCTATGGCACTGCTTTTGTGTTCCATTTACCATGTATGATTGTGCATATGCAGCTAAGCAGACATGTAAAATTTAGAGGAATTATGTCCTTGTCTCAGGAGCCTGTATGAATTAGAGTCTGGTTTAGTTCATAAGGTGGTCACAGGTTGGACTTGATGATCTCAAAGGTCTTTTCCAACCTAGTTAATTCTGTGATTCTGTGTGGCTGTGAGACAGGAGAAGCAGGTGTTTCTGCATACCATTGTCTTTTGGAGCAGTATGCTCATCCATAATTGTTGCTTCTCTGTATCCTACCAGCAATATCTCTCTGGAAAGAACCATCTTGCAGGCTCTTTGCTGAACTCAGGGCTGGTGGCTGTGGTTTGACAGGGAGTGCAGGACTGGATGATGGCATAAAGCGAGTTCTCAGGCGATGCAGTGGAGTGATGAGGGTGACTCAGTAGTATCTCCCTAGTTTACACTGTTGTGATCCCATGTGCTGCATGCTTTTCTGTTCTTGCTCTTAATATAGATGCTGAGGATATCTTGAGAGCCTGCTGGTTCAAGTAGGTCTGTAGAACTGCTGCATGGCATGGCACTAGACCTCACCAAGTCATGGCGTTTGCCATGTGATGTAGAGACAGAGTGGTCAAGAGCTTTGGACACAGTGTTAAAAGAAACTCTCATGTTAAGTACTACTTTCCCTTGAGCTAGATTTTCTTCTTTTCACCCCTTCTAAACTGCAGTGTGATTTAGGGCAGATGTCACTTCTGATTGAAGAAGTTAAATAAAATGTTACTTTGTGCTTACATGGTTATATTCACAGCAACAACAAACCCCAAGGCGTGTGTGTAGCTGGAGAAGGGGAGAGATAAAACCATTTTCTGCTTCAAATGGTTATTCTTCCTTTTGTCTCACATCCAGGGCCTAGTTTTATAGAAACTCTCAAGTCAGATCTGGTTTGCCTAGTAATATGATGCTGCTGCTGTCGCTTTCTCTGCTGCCTCCACAGGCATCAGAAATTCAGTCCTGTTCCCCTTCGGGATGAGCAGAATTCTTTTTTTCTTCCCCTCTGCCAAATTCTGGGCTTGTATTACTAGAGTAAGCACAAAGAGGCAGAGCTAGAACTGAGTTTTAACTGCATTCCTGCCTAGCTCCTTTTTACAGTTTAACATCAACACTTGGCCAGATCTTTGTTGTTTTGGTTTGGTTTTTCCTTTCCTACATTTTTCCTGGAATACACACTGTTATGCACAGTTGGATAGGTCTAATGCAAACCATTGAAATGCCTGAGCTCTGACTGTAATCAAGCAAGGACTTTTGCTTCATGTTTAAAAACAAAAGCATTAAGCAAACTTTGCTGACTGTTGGCTGACGGGCATTAGCCCTGCAAAAGCATTGCTGCTTCAACTCCTTGCTGTAGTGGCAGCAAGCCTCCTGGAAGCTGATATCTGCTGAAAGTTTCTTCCTCCAGCATCTCATGCAGTGTGTGTGATGTCCTGACAGATGGGTGCAGGACTCAGGGCAGCAGGTCTCCCCACTGTGTGCCTGGCCTCAGTGTGCATGCACCACGTGGTGGTCCAGCCTGCCGGGAGATGGCCAAGAAGGAAGCCCAGATTCCTGTCAGTCCAACTGCCGCGACTTTGTTACACACTGCTTTAAAATACCCTGCAGGCAGGACTGCATTCCTGTCTGGATTTGTACATCTGCATGCTCTGCAGGTTGTGCAGCCAGAGGTACAGGGAGGGTGGGATAAGGCTTAGGTTTCCACATGTTGACTGCCCCTTGTGAAGTAAAAAGGAATGCTCTTCCCTCCAGCTGGGAAACGAAGGCCAGGGCATGGGCTGGTGATGTGGGTTCACCAGGGCATGTGCTGTACATAGATAATGCCATTCCACTGAAGGTTAAAGAGCTTCTCAGGGTGTGGTGAGCGCTGCACAGACATTTGTCATCTTCTTCCTGGCAGAGGGAACAAAAACGTGACTTGTTTCAAGGCTGGCAACAAGGCAGTTGCTCTAGTGCTGCTGCATTTTCTGTTATTTTCTCCCTAGCTGAGGTTCCTGGTTTTATATGCTCACCTGCCTTTCTCAAGGACTTTCAGTGAGCCAGAGGTTCTCCATGTTGCCACACTGTCCCAGGGCAAAATGCAGTGCTTCTGTTCAGAGCCTTTTTCTCTCCCCTTTTTCTCCCCCTTTTTTTTCCCAGTCACCCACGCCAGGCAGAGGTGCACTACAGCTGAATTAGGAGGAATGTCTGCTTCGAAGCTGGGATCTCAAAATTGACCAAAATGACCATGATCTTCCTCAGTCCCAGCATTTCTGCTTGCAAATGCCTGCCTCTACCCTGTCAGAGCTCAAGTGTTTGCACTGGCACCACTGGTTTTTTTGAACTCCTGTTTGCTCTCTGTTCACACTGTGTTTTAATCCAGCCTGGCACTCCAAGAAACAAGTCAGTTTATCATCCAGGGTCTACCTGTATGTCATAGAATGGGACTTGGAGATTCACGAATTGAGTATTCACATTAGGTATTGTAAGTATTACATGCGGTTTTCAAACATCCTGTAGATAGCTTACTCTGGTTCTAATATCATTTGCCCTGGCCACGATGCCTTCTTCCATGGCTTTCAGTCCCTAGAGACAAGTGACTGCAGATTAGTTAGCTGATAACAAGAACTTTATCCTGGCCACAGACAGTTCCAGAAGAGGATTTTATTGATGGGCTTTTATAGCTGAGAGTTAGTACGGTTGGGAAAGCACTTTTCTGAAAGCTGTACTGCATTCAGTTTTAATGAAGGCAGAAACTGTACTTGCCTAAGACTGATTTGAGTAGAAGCAGTCATCCTTTAGCTCTGCTATGACCTCTAATAATGGCAGGAGTAAATTAAAGGTACTATCTCATTGCTTAGAACTCGAAGGAATGAAAATCTGGTGAAGTGTCTAGGTCTCAGAGAGTGGTGACAGAAGCCAATCCATTTCTCAGCTTCAGCTCCTACCAGGAAGATGATCTTACCATCAGTCACCTGCCATCTTATTTAGTAGTGGACTAACCATGGTAGGAAACAACTCTGTCCCAGCATGAGTCAAACAGCAAAGGGATTGAAGTTTAGGCTTCAAAACTGCACAGTGTGAGCAGCCACGGGAAAATGGGTTGTTAAATGATTGGTGCAGGAGTGGAGTGGGCTGAAGTCAAATTTCTCAAGGACAGAGACTCTGAGAGATACTGCAGTCACTGAATAAGTGACAGTGCATGAGAAGTGGCACAATGGAGCAGCTCCTAGTGTTGGCATCACTGCTTTCCCCTCTGCTTCTCCGGGTTACGTCAGTGGCAGGTACTTAGCATGTCCTGTAGATGTCTGGTTGCTCTTAGAGTGTTGTATTTGCTCTGTGGGGGTTGGCTTGGCTAACTCAGAAACCCCCCTGCAAATCGACGTCGACTCAAGCAAAAGACTGAGGCACTCCTTCGTCTCAAGAACACAAATTTAATGGTGAACAACTCTGGGGAGAGGGGGAGAAGGAGAGGAAAAGAGTAGGAAGGGGCATGAAGAAAAGAGAGCAAGGAGAAAGAGGGCGAAAACCTTGAGGAAAGGATTTTTAAATTCAAGGGGAAGGGAGCGGAGGAAGGGAACCAAAGCCAATGGGAGACAATTGTTGGGACAGGTAAGTGGAGTAACTTATCCTGAGGAAGTGGGGAGAAACTACTACAGCATCCAGGGGAGTGCACAGAATGGAACATGTGATACATCAGTGCAAAATAATAATCTGCAATACATTAGTGCTAATCAGTGATATGTTAGTACAATACAATGCTTAAGTGTTTACATTTCATGCATATCTGTTCCTACTATTTTTATCTGCAACATGTAATCTTGCAGAATTTGGCTGTAATGTTTTTCAAGGTGATCATTCTTACACCAGGCTCTGCCACTGAGATGTAGGGGTGAGTCACTTGTGCATCGCTTCATGTGGCAAATGGAGTGGCAGCTACATAAAGCAATGTTTAACTGCAGAATTAAAGACACAGGGTACAGCTTAGGAGAGAGATGCTTGATGATCTCCATCACTTTTCATGTATCACTTCAGGTTTTAGATGTCCAGGTCTTTTGAGGTACCCTGTGGAAAGTCTCACTTGTCCTGATGAAACAATGAGGACACCACATCTCAGTCGTGAATCCCTTTGCTGATTTGTGGCTAGGCAGGGCTTTGTAGACTCACAAGGCTTGTGTTGCAAAGAAGCAGATAGGTTGGGGTGTTGAAAGACAGATATGGGGCACATTGGATCGTAGCCCATTATGGTTTCTATTTGACTGCAATCTTAAAATGCTGTACAGCAAGTTGTCTGGAGATAAGTACCAAAGACTTCTGACTACTGCATCAGTAATTATTAGTGGCGTAGCCTGTGATAGCAGAGAGCCCTCTTCCTACGTTGTTGACAGAAGTATTTACCTCTCCATTTTTCTGATTTGTGCTGAAAAAACTAGGAAATCTGTCCCTGATGTGCAGCCTGCTATATTGTAGACTCTACTGAATTTAATTTGCAGTTCTGTGCTCCATCTAATCAGACATTACAAGAGACACGCCAGTTAGACTTCGTAGATCAGTTACCCTCTCCTGAGCTAGCAGTTTACAACTGAAAATTGCACAGTAAGACAATTTTTATTCACTTACATTCTTTCCAGTGAGCAGTGAATCATGAAATTCCTGGACAGAGATTGAACGTAGCAGTTCCCACCATCACAGCGCAGCCTGACTCATTACTGTCTATTTTGCATTCACTGCTTAACTGTAAAAACTAGGAATTATGATTGATTATAGCTTCATTCCAAAATCTAGGGATTAGATTACTCAGAAAACCCAGAAGACATATACTTCAATGGCCTACAAATCAGAGAAGGGTCCAGTGGTGACAGTCACAGCATAGTGGAAAGTATGAACAGAAAATTGCAGTTAGGAGCAAAAAGCATAGAAAGGATGAGGTGAGGAGCCAGATACACTCTTAGCAGTGATATACTGTGAAAAAAGATCATGGTATCTTCTACAGGAGAGTGAGATATGTCAACAGATTTATTTATCTGTTGTCTCCATTAATCTTTCAAAGTGAAAGTAGATAACTTCCCTATAAATGGGAAAAGAGGATGGGAAAAGGGATTGATTTGGGACTGGATCTACAAGAGAAGTTTCCATTCAACCATCTTCCTTGTAATGGGATTTTTGTGTCTGCCAGTCTGTATAACATGTTACTTGTTCCAACAGGTCAAAGCATGCTAATCAGGTCAGCTGAATTAGTAAGTGTTGGCCACAAATGTTTTCCAGGTTTTGTATCCTCTGAGGTAACTGTTCCCTAGCTTTTAGTTTGTCTGCTAGAGGCAAGCAGGCTATTTCACTAGGTAGCTGGGATACAGTGCAGCTACCAGCAGATGAGCTGATATTACAGCTGATGCATCCCTCTGAGGCCTGGCTTCTCATCCAGCTGTAGCTAAGAAGGAGAGTTGAACAAGATGCAATCCCCTAAAGGAGTGGATCAGAATGCCTCAAATGCTATTGCATAATTAGCTCACTATAATAGGTTCAGAGGAACAGTGTGCTGACATATCCATGTTAACTGTTCACATGACATAAACTAGGCTGGCCTGGACCCTGCATTGTAGTGTAGCATGTTTTGCAAGTGCCCTACCTCTGTGCAGCAAATCTTCCCTTGGAAAGAGAGGAGCATAGAGCACTGATGTTGCTGTAGGGCTGTGGCACGTGAAGTGGAAGCTCCAGACACATGCTCTTGTCAGAACACCTGACTGCATAGCCTCTTCTCCCTTACTTCTGCTCCATGTTTGTCTCCAGTGATTAGTTCTGACACATACCAGAGATTTGGCATCCAGTGAAAATGAAAGAAGGCTGAACCAAAAGATATGTTCAAGGATGCCAGGCAAAGCTTGCAAGATGAGGTGTAGAGTAGGAGCAGACTTTGAAGTTCAGGGGAAGGTGATGGAGAGTCTTAGTTGCAAGTGGTGGCTGGAGGCAAGTTTCTGCAAACAAGAGCTGTGTGCTACAGGGGAAGTGAGTGCTGTTGCTGTTGTGTTCCTGTAGACTTCAATTAACTGGGTGACCAGGTGATGTAGTGCCCTCCATGTCTCATCTATGCCCTGTGTCCTGGGCAAGCACTGCAATTCCTGATTGCCAGTTCTGTAGCGGGCTTTGATGAGAGTTACTCTGAGGATCTAAGATGAACTCTTTTCAACCAAAAGCTTTGTGAAAAGGCCAGAGAGGCCTAAGTTTGGAAGAAAACCATGAACATATTAATGTAATCTTGATGATGGTTTAAAAAAGACTATACTGTGACTGTTTTGTGGGTTTGGGTTTTGTTTGGGATTGGTTTTGGCAAAAGTAGTCTTTTCCATTGAAGGATGCTTGGGATAATATGTGATGGAAAAAGAACGTGGTGTCTCCAGGCTGAGAAATTATAATAGGAAGACCTGGCTTTAATTCTGAGACTTGCTATTGCCTTTCTGTCTGTACTGTGCCTTCTGTTCTTTGTATAATATCAGGATCAACAGTCCTGTGTGGAGCTGTCATGGACATCTTGCAAAGAGCATGCGGTGCCAGTACCTGGAAACAGCAGTAGCAAAAGAGTTTGCAGGAATAGAGGATGGTAGTATGCTCCTTCTGCTGTTGGCTTTCCCAAACAAATACAGCCAACCACATGCTGTGGTCACACTCTAGGTTCGTTTTTTTTGATCCTTTCCTAGCTTGAGAATCTAGTTCCCTTGTTAGTAACAAGGCATTTCAGTAGCCTTTTAGGGAGGTAGAACTGGGTTGTTACTGCAAAGCAGGCAACGTGTGAGCTAGTCTGTCTGCTTTGAGTGAATGTGGATTTAGTGCCCCAGGAAGTCTAGGTTTTTCACATGCAGTGAAGCTATGTTAATAAATTAGATGTAAAATATTTTCTTTAAAGAGCTAAGAATGTCTTTTTGGTAAAAAAGTAGAAAGCATGCATCAAGAACACAACACATATACTTTCCTGGATGGGAACAAAATCTGTCCTGTAAGCAAGAGCCAAATAATTACCTAGGAGAAAAGCAAATACCGGAATAGGGTTATTTTGCTTACTCTCTCCACTGATCTGTTAATATGTATTTTAATCTCAGGTGATGCTGCTTTTGTTTATGTTTCCTGATAAAGGATTTTGTGAATGTGGATTTTGTTAATTTATGTTGGTTTAATTTTAGCAGAAATTTCATTATATTGTCAGTGGCCCACTATTACAGAGACCCAGCAGTAGCTGGGTGTTTTGTGTTTTGCCTCTTAATAGACCTCTGTTTCTCCAGAAGGAATTAGGTTGTTATGTTTTAGAAGATTATATTTTAAAACACAAGTGCTTCAGAGGATAGTGTTGCACCAGTGACTTTACATACTTCTGTGGAGGGGGAGGATGGGTGTTGTCCCCAAATTTCCTTATTTTCAGGACTCTGGTGAGCGAGTGTAAATGGAATTATTTTGGAGACCGGAACAGTATTTCGCACTTCTGTCACCAATGGGCCTGTTAATAAAACAGCAGGAGGGTAAGTGCCTTTAGACTGGGGGAGAGGGTGTATGCTGCTATGCAACCTGAAGATAATGTTCTTGAGAGTTTTGTCTTGTGGGTGCTTTGTCTCATGGTTAAATGAGCTATGCTGGGTCATGGCAAGTTGTAGTTCAAGTCTGTGTGTCATGTTGATGGATTTGTGTTTAGTGCAGGGGGTGATGTACAATTTCCTGTAGGCTTCTTGCAGTGTGAAGAGCATCCCTTTCCCCCTGGATGTGATGTTTGCCAGATAAGTAAATATGTATTGGCTGAAGCAGATTTTGAAAAGTGTCAGAGGGGTTACAAGAACAAGTCTTATTAGTCTCAATATTATTTGGACTCTTCTATTCCAGTCTGCATCTAAAGACCTTTGCTGGGTTAACTCAAAATCTGCATAATTCTGCATTTTTGAAAGAGCTGTTTAAAGGGTCATATTTCTTCTCAGTGAGACTGTTTGTCAGAAGATACTAGTTTTGAATCTTCTCACTGTTGCTTTGCCTATATTCTGACAGCCTCATCACCAATGTCACTGCAGAAGGAGTGTAAACAAGTGATTTTCCAGCTGTTAGTGCAATGTAACAGCTCAGATTGCTGGAGATGACAAGATCGCATCTTGCTGGTTTGGCTGTGCACTCAGCTGTGTTGCTGTGTAACAGAGATGCCAAGAAAAAGCATCAACATGCTTTCTGGCCTAGAGCAGAGTGGAGGTTGTGGCTTACTTTCCAAGTGCTTTGCTGAGTATCTTTTCCATGGATTGTGTTTACAGCAAGGATGGCAGGATAGACAAAGACAGGTGCAAACAATCATCTTCCAGTGTTCTCGGGTGGTGGCTTTTTTGGCCTTTTGAAAACATGTGCACAGTGTTACTCAGGTCAAAGGAGATTGGAACCTCTTGCACATACAACTTGCACTTTTTGTTATAATATAACATTGTTATCACAGGAAATAAAATAGGGGAAGACTGACTTGGGGAAGACAAGAACTCATGTCCTTGAATTCTGTAGCTTAAAGGGTTTTTCAGCACAGCCCTCATAGCTGATGTTTATTCTCCCTCCCCACTGGATTGTTCAGGCCAAGGAATCATATTTACTCAGGTCTGGCTTTCAAAGGTACAACTAAAAGTGTGTGGAGTTTCTTTTTCCACTGGAAGTTTCTAGGTATCAGTAAGATCTCTCTGTTTTGAATTGCAGTGTGACTTTGAGTTTGTGACAGCAGGAAACCTAGAAGGACTCTGACCTTTTTGTATCTCCAAATTTTTAAATTTTAAATCCCATTATATTTGTATGTAAGAGTTAAATTTTGTTTAAGAGGTACTGACTCCTAATGATTTTGAATTGGGCTGAAAGAGTCACAGGACTTTTGAAATGCAATGTCTGACATGCAGAAACTCAATGATAGGTTGATTCTCTTTGGACAGCCAGTTTTGAAAAACATCACTCTGATTTTCAGAAAGCTGAAATGGATATGCATTGTGCTGACTTCTTGGGCTTGTTCTGAAATTCTGGTAGCTTTGATTTCCTTCTGCCCAGCATTTGCCAAGAGTATCTGTTTGCTTGCTATCTTGGCAGTCATTAGAAGATCTAGTTGTTCTATGCAGATTTCTCATGGGCTTTCTTTTTGGCAGTGTTAGGTAGTAGGGAAAAACTAGAATTCTCTACCTGTGAATTCTGTCAGGTTGGAATTAGAAGTTTTCTTCACAGAAAGGCTGAACAGATATTGGAATGGGCTGCCCAGTGAGGTGGTGGAGTCACCATCTCTGGAGGTGTTTGAGAAAAGACTGGGATTGGCACTCGGTTCTGTGGTCTGGTTGACAGGGTGGTGTTTGGTCATAGGTTGGATTTATGATCTCAAAGGTGTTTTCCAACCTGGCTGATTCTTTGATTTCTGTGATTCTGTGATACACATTACTGTTCAAGTGTGTGGGTATGCATATGAGCATGTTAAGCTGAAGAAGGTGATGGGAGGTGACACATGTGAAGGGGATCTGAGAAAGACGTGGAGTTGAGAGATAGGATTTGGCAGAGATATGATTGGTCAAGAAGGACTGAAGTACTGGGAAGTCAGAATTGTCCTTGTGAGACCTATTATTTCAGTGGGATTTTTGCGGGTTTTTTGCCCTCTGGCATAAGGACTTGTAGATGGATTCATCTGTGGCAGAGATTAGTGCAGTCCCTTGGCTGCAGTCTCACTTTCAGCAGCCTTTTCTGGTTTCAAGAAATGTCTTGAGACTATGTCTGTGCTGTAGGAACAAGTTGAGTGGCCTCTGAGCTCTGTGGGTATCCATGAATGATTTCTCTTCAGTAACAGCTGAAGAGAAAATTAACAGCTAATTCAAAAATGGTATATTAAGTAGGTTTATAAGATAAGCTGACTGGTTTAATTTAATAAAATTGAAAATGAAGGACCAATTAAGTGCCTGCAGTTGACAGTTATTAAAGTTCCTGACTGAGCTATTTTGCAGATGGCTACTGAGCCCATATGATGTGGATGATTTTATTATCACCAGGTCTCATGATTCCAAGAAAATAATAACCACCACAAGTCTCCAAGATGAATTGTTGTGTCATGTAACAAACAAAAACATTTCAGATCTTGTGGGTTTGCTGAGTTAACAAAACTACCAGGGAGCATCTGCTTTTCTATATGGTCTGTCTTCTCAGAAATTAATCTTTGGCAAGATTATCTTATTATTTTGATCACTGACTTTCTCTCTGCATACATTTATTTTCACTGCCCTAAATGGCTCTTAGTTGTTGTGCATACAATATTTGGTTTTTTACCCAATTTCAGGTTTGTATTTGTTGTGGTTTAATCCCAGCCAGCAATCCAGAAACCAAGCCCCAGGAAGAGCTTGCTATTTATCCCCGCATGAATCAGGGAGAGAATTGGAAGGGTAAGAGGTAGAAAACTCATGGGTTGAGATAAAGGTAATTTAAAAGGAAAAGCAAAAGCCACACACATTCCCTGTTTCCCATGGTGTTTTACATCTCCAGGACAGCAGGTGTTTTGCATCTCCAGTGACTTGGAGATGCAAATCACTCCAAATGTTCCCCCTTCTTCCTTCTTGAAATACTGAGCAGGATGTCACATGGTCTGGAATACGCTTTTGGTCAGTTTGGGTCATGTTTACTGTCTGTGTCCCCTCCCATCCTTCCAACCACCCCCATTCTTCTCGCAGTACGAATGTGGCAGTACAAAAAGCTGCAAAGGCTTTGGCTCTGTGTAAGCCCTGCTCAGCAATACAAAAACATCTCTTTGTTATTAACCCTGTGTGCAGCACAAACCCAAAACACAGCCCCATACTTCACACTGTGAGGAAAGTTAATTCTACGCCATCCAAAAGCAGCAGAGTGTTACAAGCAGCAGCTGAAACCTTTCTAATCGGGACACACAAATGTGCAAGAAAGACTAGAGGCGAGAACAACCTATCAGTCAGTAGAACTCTTGGTTTCATTTCAGCAATCATTTCCTCAGAGCTAATGAGATCTGGTATCACTTGAAACAGGGCATTTCTTGGCAAGTAACCTGACCTAGAGGATAGGGAGTATTTCAGTGATAACTGGGAAAATAAGGCGACAAACAAAAAGCAAAAATCTCCAAGTATTATGTCAGTTCAAAATGGAGATGGACCTGGGCAATTCAATTGATACCACTGTTGTGGGAAATGACAGTTTGAGACAGCTTGCTTAGTTTTGTCTATGAATTCTAGTATGGCTTATAAATATAGAACTTATTTCCTTTTTGCCTT
>VZTB01006573.1:233781-279643 GCA_013397245.1 Thryothorus ludovicianus
TTTTGAGTTTAGTCCAAAACTATACATGGCCCATGGAAGGGAGGACAAATGAAAAAGAAATACTGAAGGCAAACAGGGACTTGTAAGAATTTTTCTTTCATCTAGCAGCACACCAAAGAGCATCTGAGTGCACTGAGTGAAAAAAACATAGATGCTAAATCCCAGGTCTTGAATACCAAGTTTGTTTCGTTTCTGTAATTTTGGGTCAGGAAGATAAAAAGTGTTTCTGAATGTTGTCCTTGAAGCTGTGAAAGATGGGTAGTCTTCAGCAGTTTTACTAGCTTACTCCTTACAGTCACAAACACAGTGAAGTATCATCATTTCTACATTTTTTACATGCTTTCTACAGCTGGAAAGCCAAATTGTTTTCTTTCTAAGAGAATTTTCCTGTACAGATGTTAAAAAGTGTGAGAAAATAAGTCTGTTTTATTAACTTCAGTATTTTAGTTTTGTTCTGACTACATTTAAGACTATGCAGTGAAAAGGAAGGAGGAGGAAGTGGATCAAATCAACTATTCTAGCAGATTATTTAAAACAAACAAACAAACAAAATGCCAACTAAAACATCAGTTGCAGATGTTGTCTTTTAAAAGTATAGCTACTTTCAGCCCAGGACACCCTAGTTTCAGGTTTTTTGCTTTACAGCTAGTTATTCTTTTAATACAGTCTTGAGATGGTTCTGTTAAGTGTCTTATGAAGTATTGGGCAAAAGAAAGAAGCAATTGCTACTAGTGTACTGGTTAGACAGTTCTGTAATTTGGAAGGTGAATATATTCTAAGAGAAATCAGTATTGTTAGTATTTGCTTTTTATTTGGATCATTGTTCCAAATGATCTGGAAGCTGGATATTGCTAACTGAAGAAATGCTAGTAGGAGACAGGTAGGAATTCTAAGTGCAGTGGGTTGAAAATAGGAGGGATTTTTTTTTGCCTTCAACTTTGCTTCAGGGCTGTAGAANGATGCTTCTAGTTGCCTACAACATAAACACTGGTTCAAAATTGTTGTTCTGTTTGGAACAGCAGCCAAAGTCCTGGCCTAATTGTTCTATGGAGTAGAAAAATGTTTTATCAGTGCTGAATGTTTTATACGGAACATGCTTTCCTAGCTGGCAGAACTTCAAGAAAATCCAAAAATCTTGTTGCATGGTTACCAGAAGACATATGATAACTGTCTGGGCCTGTTTTTGATGTTGCAAGGTTAGGTTACATGTAGTCTTTCCTTATATGTAGTCTTGATTTGTTCGCACTTAGAGGAATAGTGCAAGTAATATACATCAGTTTTACAGAAAGAGGGGGAAGCATTACAGCCAATTAAAAACTAAGTGTTCTGAATGATTCCATTCCAGCAAAAAAAAAAAAAAAAAGGTGTACAAGTACTGGTGAAAATATGTTCAGTATTCTAAATTTCTAAGGCATGTTACTCCTGGAAGCAATCTTCCAAACTGTTTTTGAGTTTAGTCCAAAACTATACATGGCCCATGGAAGGGAGGACAAATGAAAAAGAAATACTGAAGGCAAACAGGGACTTGTAAGAATTTTTCTTTCATCTAGCAGCACACCAAAGAGCATCTGAGTGCACTGAGTGAAAAAAACATAGATGCTAAATCCCAGGTCTTGAATACCAAGTTTGTTTCGTTTCTGTAATTTTGGGTCAGGAAGATAAAAAGTGTTTCTGAATGTTGTCCTTGAAGCTGTGAAAGATGGGTAGTCTTCAGCAGTTTTACTAGCTTACTCCTTACAGTCACAAACACAGTGAAGTATCATCATTTCTACATTTTTTACATGCTTTCTACAGCTGGAAAGCCAAATTGTTTTCTTTCTAAGAGAATTTTCCTGTACAGATGTTAAAAAGTGTGAGAAAATAAGTCTGTTTTATTAACTTCAGTATTTTAGTTTTGTTCTGACTACATTTAAGACTATGCAGTGAAAAGGAAGGAGGAGGAAGTGGATCAAATCAACTATTCTAGCAGATTATTTAAAACAAACAAACAAACAAAATGCCAACTAAAACATCAGTTGCAGATGTTGTCTTTTAAAAGTATAGCTACTTTCAGCCCAGGACACCCTAGTTTCAGGTTTTTTGCTTTACAGCTAGTTATTCTTTTAATACAGTCTTGAGATGGTTCTGTTAAGTGTCTTATGAAGTATTGGGCAAAAGAAAGAAGCAATTGCTACTAGTGTACTGGTTAGACAGTTCTGTAATTTGGAAGGTGAATATATTCTAAGAGAAATCAGTATTGTTAGTATTTGCTTTTTATTTGGATCATTGTTCCAAATGATCTGGAAGCTGGATATTGCTAACTGAAGAAATGCTAGTAGGAGACAGGTAGGAATTCTAAGTGCAGTGGGTTGAAAATAGGAGGGATTTTTTTTTGCCTTCAACTTTGCTTCAGGGCTGTAGAAACCTGAAATTAGACAAAGGGGTAGTTCTTAGTTCTGTTTCTTGAAGTAAAAATGTATCTGGTGAAGATTTGATATGTGAGGCTTTTAGAAACAAGCTTTGCTAACATTTACAAAATCTTTAACAAAGATGGAGTTGAAAAAAAAACAAAGTTTAATCCTTCCCTGGTAATGTGCAAATACGGATCATCAGTTCAAGGATTTTCTACATGAGAATGCACCTCGTGGAAGTTTAGAAGATTCCTGCAGGACAAGGAGGAATCCCATTAGGCTTAGATGGATAGTTCTCAGGACCAGTGCAGCTGCAGGTTCATAGCCACATAATTAATCCTACAGAAAGATGGGAGCAAGTTCCAGCAAGGTCTGGAAGCTGTCCAGATGTGAATTGCAAGCCATCCTGAGAAACAGGAACAATCTATGCCACTGCTGGTCTTATTCCACATTCAGAAGGTAGTGGGGCATTTTTTTTTGCTGTAATCAGTGGAAACAGAAGAATTACATTTTACACTGTATATCAATGTAAATTACCTAGACAAAAGGCTATGTATTAGTGCAGTCTGTTACAAGTAAATGGCTTGCACTTCTTCCATCAGTGCTGTAAGTAGTGTTCCTTTGATTCAACATTATCAACCATCCTTCTGCAATAAGAAGAGAATGAAAAATTCATTAATTGCTTCTAAAGTCTTGTTTTTATAGCTCCTAATTGAAAAAAGGTTGGCTTATGTATTCCCATTTAAATTCCAGATAACAAATGAAAACTTTTAGTGTCTTCTTGGTTCTGGTAAGAGACGCTGCAAGAATTTGGCATGTGTTAGTGTGAATTTGTCAGCAGAGACAGAGATCAAATTCTTCGCTGCCTTTACCTGTGTCAGCTTCTTTTTGTCTGACTTGAGGAAAGCTAGATGTCATCTAAGTGACTTGGATGATTCTCCTACAGAAGAGGTGCTCCCTCTACTTGCAAACGCTAGCTTTAAGAAAAAACCCCAAATACAAATAATTCGAAGCCCAGGGGAAATGTTCAACTCATAAGTAACCTGAAGTAGTTTCCATTTCCTTTTGTTTCATTGGCTTCTACTGCTCATCTCTTGTCTGCTGGGCAGATCCCTCATATAACCTGTCTCTGGTAATGGCTTCAATCCAGTCTTTCTCACAGAAATGGTCCAAGTTTGAGAATTTGCGAATTTTCCTCTCTTCATTACTAAAACAACAGTTTTGAAAGTGACTGAGATTGCTCTGAAGGTGGGTGGGTTAAACCTCCTTTTGCCATTTTCAGCCCATGCCTAAATCAGACTTCTCGCCTGTATGTGCAGGAGCTCCTCATGGTAGGTGGGCTCAGGCTTCTAGGCTCTGGCACTGCCAGTCCCAACTTTCTGTTGAAGGCTCACCAGACTTCTAAGGAGCTGCATCACACTGGAGCTAGAAATCCTGCTTTCTTCTCAACACTTGGCCTCCTGAATCATTACCATGACAAAGGAGGATTATTGACTTTGACAGTCAATGCTTTTGATTTAAGGCCTGCTTTGATTTGGGGCAATAGTGTTCATTGGCCCAGAGAAGCAATGGTCTCCTCCAGGTGAAGAGCAAGGAGAGAAACATGCTTTTGAGAAGGAGGGGAAAAAGGGAAAGAATTGACTGAAGAGGCTGAATGGAAGCTGTAATGGATGTAGTTAGTCTCTGGGAAGGACCCAAAAGCAGGCCATGATTCCTTAAGACAATTAAAAGCAAATTGTCCGGCTGAGTGATCCCAGAGCAAGGAAGATGCACCCCAGACTATAATTCAAGGGGCTGAATGGCCCTCAAAAACTGAGAGCAGAAAGAAAAAAAAAAAAACCCAAAGATGAGGCAAATGATGGAACAGATGTGAGTGCTTTTGTTGGGAAGACTTGGAGGCTAGCGGGATGGCGATAGGCTAATTTGAAGTGAATAATGCCAGGTTCTTTTCATATGCAGAACAGCACTTTGATCCAATGTAGATGAAAGTACTGAAAAGTGGAGAGGATAGCAGGGGGTCTTTTGTCTTTGACAAAAAAGGCATCTGCCAGGCTCTAACTCCCTTTTCCCCACCCCCTTAGCCTAGCAGGCCACTCCAACAATGCTAGCAAAGGGGACAAGTGTCTCCTGACAGCTGAAGAAATCTCCTGGCGGAGAATGAGGTTTGCAGCAATATGTGTACTAGAGAGCTTAATCGATTTTTTCCACAGTACAAAAAGGGAGAGGGTTGGGGGAGAACAGAGATCACAGTGAAAATGGGAGGTGGGAGATAAAAAAATCCCTTTCTAATAAACTTGTTACTTTTGTTCCCCAAATACATCTTTTCAGAAGATGCTTTGATGCTAGTATGAATACACTTAATGGAGCAGAGTAGAGCAGATAGAGTTGCTGGAGGGAGTGTGTGAAATAAGGAAGAATAGTTTTGTGAGGAGAATGAATGTAGAGTGATTTCTGTGGATTCCAACACAGGAAAGGTCTTGGAAATAGTAAAATAGTTAATGCAAGAGATACCAGGCAAGACAGATGCATACATTCTCTACCACCTGCTGGAGGAGCTCAGATCTACCCAAATTCTTTGATTTCTAAGCAGAATTGAAAATTTCTTTTTAACCTTTCCATATTTGCTGTTTTCTTAACTGCATGAAATTACTAGCAATGAAAGGGGACTGCAGGATAAAATGAGGATTTCAGAAGGCAAGCAATATTTATTCCTAGCAAATACAGCAATTTCACACCAGCTGCTGATCTGGTCCCTGCTTCTCATGCTCTGTTGATTTGCTTCAGCTTTTCACATCTGGTAAAAAAGACTGAGATCCAGTTTCCAAAGTTTGATGGCTATGGTCTTCTTTAAGCTTCACTTTGCACCTAGTCTGATGTTTTCTTTGAGAAGTAATGACAGATAATGAGTTACCAACTTCTGAGCAAGACCCATCTCAGTAAATTAAATCCCTTAAGAACAGTAGGTTCAGAAATCTTCCCTTTTCTTGTGACCCTGATGTTGTTTATCCATTACTGTTTACTGAAGATAACCTTCTCACCAGGGCAGAGCTTTAAGCAACATCTGATATCGCCAACAGTTCCTGCCCCTTTACCCCCATATCCCCTTTGTGCTGAGGAGTTTAAATTTGCCAAGAAGATAGGAGTGATAGAGGAATTGAGAGGAACTATCACATTGCTTTGAGAGGCTGTACACTCATGCTGATGGCAAATTGTAGTCCTGTGTAGTTGTTCAGTAGGTGTGTCATCATCCCTCCTCCTGCAGATGCCACCATTCTGTTCAGATTGGCTGATGTGGAGAGTATTTTTGACAATAGAATTTCCTGTACTCCAGCTGTGCAAAGCCTGATGCATGAATTACTGTAACTCATCAGGGAGGGCTAATTGTCAAGGACATTGATGGTCCCTTGCTTTCTGCCTCTTTGTTGTATCTTGACTTTTCTTGCTTCTGGTGCAGAAGGACTTGAGCTACTGCTGCTGTCCTCAAAGGAGCAGAGACCACCTCTGTCCCTCACAGCACCGAGGTGGAGGCTCACTCTCTAGGTGGGAGACTTCAGGTGGTTCTTTTGTGACTTGTCCCTCATGTACTATGTACAGTGATAGGATGCAGGTCTAGCTCTGAGTGGGGAAAGGCATTTCTTGTGGAGAACCCTGAGCTGTCAGGGAACAGTCTGTAGTCCTCCATGACAAAAGCAGCTGATGGATTGCTACACAAACCACCAGTACGGCCATGGAGTTCAAGGCAGGCTGCTGGATGCTCTTTCCTAGGCTGTTGTGGTTAACATAGGATGTAGGAGTCTCGAGCAGTGAGCTGGGACACTTTGTTCTTTGAGATGGAACATGAAGAACCTCATTGTAAAGGGTCTTTTGTGCTTTCTCATTTGGGCAGGCATGCCCTTCAGCTTCTGGCATCCTGAAATTTCTTCATATGTCCAGTATCAACTATCACACCTTCAACCAGACAGGTGTTCTCTTAGCAAAGACCATAGAGCTGCCAAAGCTGCCTCACTGAGGCAGTTTTTTGTCATGCCAGTAGTAAGACTAGAGATACGGAGGAAGAGGAGGTGAGTTGCCTCTATTCCTGTGAGACGTGTGCAGTCTCATACTCATACCTCCGTAACTGTAGGTCATCATTGAAATTTATGCTGTGCTTTTGGGGCAGATTTATGTAGCTCTCTGCAGCTTACTGTGCGCTCACAGGAAGGAGGATGGCTGTATGGCTTGGCCTGGCTGCTGCAGTCCTGGCCTGGTCTGTTTGGAGGCTAGACTGGATCTATTTCCCCTGAAGCACATTGCAAGGGAGGAGAAGAGATCTGTATGAACCTGAGGGTAGCATAGTGACAAGCAGGAGTGCAGACTGTAGGGGTACAGCAGAGAGAGGAAGATTGGCTTTTTACTCACATCTCACCCAGCAGGCTGGTGTTTTCTCCCCAGAAGCCAGTTATCCTCTGCTGGTTTGTGTTTGGATGAAAATCAAACAGTGAAGATTGAAAAGCCTCTTTGATGTGCTTAGTTTACACTGAGGCAGAGCTACCTGACCAGCTCAGGAGGCTGTTACAGTTCCTGACTGCTCTCTGGACAGGGACTGTCTGGTCATTGTTTCAACGTCTGGAAAAGGACATAATGCTTTAATGGTAAATAATCAAGCAGATGGTGTCCAATAGCTTAAAAATAGACCATTCCCATGGAAGTGCTTTTGGCTGGACTGAATGTACATATCACATTTTCCTGGCATGACCTAGCAGTGTAGAAATCCCATATTTTCAGCATGGATTTGGCCTGTCTCTCAGTGAATGTTGTCTGGTCATTGGCATCCACTAGGAGTTCTCTGAAGCCAAACAAATGGAAAATGATGACTTTGGAGTAGGATAAACCCTAGGCTGCATGCAAACCTTTGTACAGATATAAAGTGATTTCAATTTGGTTTTGTTCAATTTATTTTAAAATCTAATGGAGTTCCTCTGCAAGATGGCCACCTCTTAGTTTGATGTAACTCGCTTGAGTGTCCACATGGAGTTACTATTTTAGTTTAGTGCAGTTTATACAAAAAAAATGAATTCTTTCCCTTTTTACAAACAGGAGATGTGAGTGAATGTTGCTATTCACCCTCCCAGAATTAATGCTGTATTATGTGCTTTCATACTGAGTTACATATGCAGTATTTTGGATCCAAAGAGGTAAGTCTAGCTGTAGTGGGGACAGCATGATATCAAGTCTGGTGGAATTTCCACCTTTCTGTAGAGGATAGATGGTTGTTCTGGGAGAGGGAAGTTGTACTTGTTTGTTTCCACATCTGCTCTGTAATCCTAAAATTTGGTTCACATAGTCTCGGTACACTGAGTATGCTTACTCATGTGTGAGTTTCATAGTGTTGGCAAATACTTTCAGCTCTAGAGTGCCTTTGATGGTGTTTGAGGCAAGTGTCCAGGAGGAGTTAATTACACAGAGAGTAACTAGAGCTTAGAAAATAACACTTTTGTAATTAATTTTTGAAAAAATTCAAAGCAGTATATCTGACCTTAATTCCTTCAAAAATAAAAATAATAAACCATTGGTAGCCAGAAAGCTTGTTACAGTTGTCCAGTTTTGGTGTGAAAAACAGAGGTAGCATGAGTGTAAATATGAAGAGATGTGCTCAGAAGAGATGGTAGTGTTTTACTTGCCAGGTGCTGACAGAGGACTGCTCCCTGCTCAGGGGACTCTACAGCTGCATGCCTCACCAAAGGTGCCCACAGGCATCCTATGTTCAGCGTGGGGAGTTTCTACCTCAAATCTTTCCTTGGCTTCCTGCCTTTCTGGGGCTTGGTGGCTGCTGTCTGCAGTGGCTGGAGCGGCTAACTAGAGGTACAAAGATTCTTCATCTGTTTGACTTCAGAGGCACCTGTTAGTCCAAAGTGCTCGCTTGTCCCTTTTAAGCATCTGCCATCCTCTTGGCTGCCCAGGGCAGGGAGTGACTGGATTGGCAGCCAGTGTCTGGGTCAGACCCTGAGGCCACTGCTTTGGGAGAACTCTGCTGTCCTGGAGCTGGGGCAGCAGCCACATCTGGAGGGTGATCTTCTCTGATCTTTTCTCTTTACAGGTCCCTGGGGGATAGGGGCTGTGGCAGCCAGATAGTTTTCCTTGAGGAAAAGGGGATGGAAATGCTTGCATTCCCAGGGGAAGGCTGAGGAGGAAGGAATGCTGACAGCACCCTGCCTGTGGAGGCAGTCAGCTGGGAGAGACTGAGTGCTTAGCAGGGAGAGAAGCTTCCTGAGTCCCCCATCAGCTACCACTCTTCCCTATCCTGCTCCAGAGACCCATTCCTGCCTGAAATAGATGCAGTATCTGAGAGGAGACACAAAGCAGGAATCAACAGCCTGTGACTGTTCTTGCCAATGAGAAAGGAAGGGCAAACAAGGAGAAGCCATGCTTTATTTAGGTAGGTGTCTGAGGAGCTATGGGGATAGGAGCCTGTCAGGCCCTAGGGCTCTGTGGTGGTCAGGCAAACTGTCATCTAAGGGAGCAAGATTGCCCCTGCTTCAGGCTGCTCCTTTGTATCATCTATATTAATCAAGTCACAGGCAAAACCCTATTGAGTTAAATGTTGTGAGTCCATTCTCTCTGAGCAGCCGAAATCCAAGGTGTGAGTACCTGTGGAGCTGTAGGAGACATGGGTTGGTGATGTCTAGACTGGCACTCTCAGGGCAGGAGCAGCTTCAGAGAGCCTTCAGCAGGTGGCTGTGTGTCTGTAACCTTCTCATGGGATGAAAAGAGAACTTACCAGGAACTCTGTCTTTTCCTCCCTTCTCCCCCTCCCTCAGGTGGTCTTTGCTTTGAATCAGACTCTCTTGCAGCAGGAGAGCCTCCGAGCAGGCAGTTTCCAGATCCCCTATACGACAGAAGACCTTATCAAGCATTACAACTGTGGAGACCTCAGCTCCATCATCTTCAACCATGACACTTCTCAAGTGAGTCTTGCAACTGCAGCCCTTGTCCTACACACATCCCTCTATAGTGCTAACCCCTGTAACGTGTGTGCCTGTCTCTCCTCAGGCAGGTCCTTTCTGGATAAGGGCCAGGGACACATTGCTGGTTCCCTGGCACATCTCTTTTCCTAAACCTTCTGTTCCAGGAGTCTGCACTACCTGAACCCCTCCCTTGCACACAAGCAGCAAAGCTGCTCCTGGCTTTCCCTTTTGGATGAGTGCCATGTTCACTTTAGCATTAAAGCTCTATGAGTTAATAATTTACTTTGCCAAGGATCTGTGGAATTACAGTAGCTTATATATAGCTGATAGTATGAGCAAACCTAATGCCAGTAGAGCAGGCTCTCTTGTGCGAATAGGAACAGTGAAATGCTGTCGCAACTTGGATAATTGTGTAAGGCTGGGCGAGTTACAAGCTTTTTAATGTCTTCTATCAGTATGATTGTGTGCTATGGACAGGGCCCAAAGAAGAGAAATGGAGTGAAACAAAGAAAAGATAGATTTATACTGAATGTGAAGGAAAAAAGACCTTCTGAGACCTCACAGACTTAGGTTTATGGAGATGGTTTCCTAAGCAGCACAATGGAATGCAACACTGATCCTTAAACCATGAGAAAATACCCAGCAGGGACCAATTTGGCCTGTTTTGGCTGTAAGATTAACTAACCTCAGGCTTCTCTGTTCTTGTCTGTGAGGCAGTTTGTGCACATCAGTGAAAACACAGGCTTTATCCTTAGAGTGCTGAAAAGGCAGGTGTTGATACCTGAGCTTTCTGTGCTGAATAACCCTTTTGCTATGACCTTTTGACATGTATGGTGCAGTGTGGTGGAGCTGCAGAGCCAACCCTTGCTTCTCTGGTGCGGAGCTTTGCGCGCGTGCTGCTGCCTTCCCGTCCCGCACACCCACCCTCCTGCAGGGGCTGGCATCTTGGTCCTTAATGCTGCCTAGCTTTTACACCGTGTGCTCCATGCATAGGTTTCAAAGGATTTCTCAGAGGAGAGCAGCATTTTAAGAGGATGTAGATGCTCCATCACTATCCTGTGGAGATGTGACAGACTGCAGACATTGCCCCGTGGTCCTTGGAGAAAGCATCTCTTTCCGACACATGCATGTTGCCAAGGAAACAACTGTCCATTTACCTAATATGAGGGGCTCAACCTCAGGGCATTCTCCTTGCAGCAGAGCTGAATACTGATAGTTTGCAACACTTTCGGTTTATGTTTTAAGCATAACTTCTCAGTAAGTTACATTTGACTCCATGCTTGCCCAGTAGAGGACTACCTGTGGGGGGTGGGCTGACTACTCTCTGGAAAGATTCCATAATAATCTCTGCACGGCTCCAAAGTCTTTTCATCTGCTGCAGCCTTGCAAGGGAAAGCACCTGGCTTATTAGTGGCTCTGCTCTCCAGAAATCACTGCTTGCAGGCCCTTTAGTTAACCATCCCGTGAATGAATGCCTAAAGCTACTTGTCAAGAAGCCAGGATTGCTGCATGAATTGCAGACCCACGTTTTCTGTCCTCTGGCAAGAGGTCAGAGTAGTGTGCAGCCACAGCTGTCCTAAGGTGCCCCAGGGGAGGAAACCAGCATTTTAAAAGATACCGTCAGGACACAGCAACTGGAGGTGGTAACACATTCTTTCCTGACAAAATCTGGCCCTTTTAAAGTTTGGGGATTTTTTTTAACTACTTCAAATTGCACAGTTATTTTTTGGCAGCCTGAGGGCTCTGATACCAGTCATATTCTCAGAAAAGCATAATTATCGTTATAGTTATGTCATACCTATGACAATTTAAGAAAGAGGTATGTAGCTAAAGGCAGTTAGGGGTAAATACTTGCTTGCTTCAACTAAGCAGTCAGGATTTAGGATCTTCAATGTGGCATGGTGATAGTATTTGTTGACTTTGAATTAAAAAAATCCATCTGGCTAGCTTATGAAATGGTACATTGAGAGAAATAAAGCACCATGCATAATTAGAAGTTTGCTAAGTATTTTTTTAGCTTGCTTTGGGTTTTGTCCCACTGGCTGTGCCTTGAAGGATAAGGCAGTTGCTACGCTCTGTGTGGAGCAAAAATGCCTGTGCATAATGGCTGCCTGTGATATAAATTCCCCTTTCATGGAGAATTTTGTTTTCTACCTTAGGTCCCAAATTTCATTAATGCTACACTTCCGGCCCATGAACGTGTTACTGCCCAAGAGATAGACAGCTACTTCCGTCAGGAGCTCATCTACAAACGAAATGAGCGAATGGGCAGGAGGGTGAAGGACCTGCTGGAAGAGTACCCAGACAAGAGTTTCTTCTTTGCATTTGGAGCTGGTATGTGACTGTGGTGCCATTCAACCTGAACTCACTCTTCCCAATGCCTTTAGAAGCATTTTGCAAATACTTGCCTCAGTTTAAAGAGGGGTCAAAAATTTTACCATGGTGAATACGGAGCTCAGGTTTTCCCCAAGAGTTGTACCCTGGTACAAAAACCTTTTCAGCGTAAGAGACTGTTTTTCTTCAGTCTCACAGTGTATGTCCTTACTGCAGTATCTCTTACTTACAGACATATTTGTTGTATGCAGGGGCAAAGATACTGAGTCAGCTACATATGCACAGGAGGAACAGGTCATAGACAATAAACACATCTTTATTGTCTGGACAACTAATGCAAGAGGATAGGAGGAATAGGGAGCTGAGATGAAAGGCAGCATGTCTGACGCTGCACTGGTGCTTGAATTAGCCTTTCAATGACATGTTCAAAAGAAGAATATGCCAAACTGTGTGAATCTAAGGGACTCAATAAGTGCAAGGGAAGAAGCAAGGCATAATTTTGCCTTTCTCTTCCTCCCACAGCTCCTTACCACTTTCAATGCACTTCCACAAGGAAGTTGTGTCTCCTACTATTTTGGAGCAGTGCAGTGGGCCCAGCTGGGGGAAACGTACTCCATTTTCTTCCTCTTAGCAGTCAGCAGGACTTTACAGGCATATCCAGTAGCACATCTAACTCAATAAGATTAGCATCTACACTTCAGACTAGGGTTGGATGGAGGGTATGAACCCAATTGTTTTGTCATGACTCCTATCCTTTGTTCTAGCTCTAGGGAAAGGAAGAAGTTAGGATCAATGTTAGAAAAGACAGATACTAATTCCCAGAGAAGTATCACATCCCCTCCACCATAAGCCATATCGCCTTTGGGAAAGGGGGAAAACTGAGATTGGTATAAGTATTCATGTGTGGTTTTCCAGTCTCAGTTCATGCTGCTTTAGTGAGGATGAAAGATCTAGACAAGGCAAGGAAAATATTTACTTAAACACTAAAAGCGTTTGTATTCAAAGTCTTTGAGAATTTCTGTATTGCAGCAGGGAGTTGTGGTTACAAACGTAGCATAATAAGAGCCCAATGGGTGAGAGCTGGGATGTCAGGAAAGGTGAACTTACCATGTTTGTTCAGATGTGTGTTAAAATTGTAACCTGCAGTCTTCCTGCAACTTCACTGCTCTGTGCAACTCACAAAGAACAGTAAAGCAGGCCCTGGCTGTGTAGATTCTGGTCATGTCTTTGTGTAGTCTGAGACCAGGGTGTTGCTGCACTCCACTGCTGAAATTCTGACTACATTTGAACCTTCTGCACTGATGTTTCTGAGGAAAGCACGTGCCAGCCCCAAGTCCAAGTTGCACCTGTTGCAGGTAGCTACTCTTCTGTCAGGAGGCCAGTAGCAGCTATTTGGGCTTTGATTACTGCATCACAAAGTGATGAGCAGCCCATGTAAGCAGATACGTGTCATTCTGACATGTCCCAGGAGCTAGAGGAGAGAGTTTCTTCCCCTCCTTACAAACATTCTGAATCCCAGCAGCTGCAAATCATGTCTTTAGATGGTTTTATGTCATTTGTTTCCCCTCCCATCAGTTTATTCCTGTTCCTGCTCCTTCTGCCCCAGACTGTCATTATTGTCATTGGTGTGCACAGTGCTGCCCCAGAGTCCAGAAGCACTGCAGGACCAGGACAGGTCCCTGTCCTTAATTTCTCAGCTTTCTTGCTCTCAGTTTTCATGACAGTACTAAAATCATTTCCCAGGCTTCCTGGAATCTTGCTTTTCTTTTTGTTTTATTTTTCTGGTTCCCCCTTTTCTGTGTCCTGATTGCCGACATTTCTATGCTGCAGTGCTCCTGGGAGCCTCATGCCTAAATGAACACCCTTGATCTTTGGCTTGATCTCCAAGCCCCCGGTGTGCTCTTCTTATATGCTATCCCATCATACTTTTGAACTCAGACAGCTTCCCTATCTTCTCTGGGGACTTTGGATTGATTTTGAAATTGTCTCTTAATTACTCTCTGGCTTTCATAGCAGTCTGTCCTCTGTTCTCATCTGCTCTTCCAAATAGTTCTGTTCAAAGGGTAGTGCCAGCCTCCCACATTTAGCAGCACAATTCTTGATTATGTCCTTGTTTGACTGCATGATTTTTTTTTGGTGGGTTTTTGTTTGTTTGTTTTGTTTCTCTCATTTGTTTCTTATTAAGTATCTAAACGAGAAGTAGCATCACAGGATACACTGCAGAAAACAGATAAATTTCTACAGATTTCTGAGGTTTCCTGAGAGCATATTGCAATTATGAATGCAGTCTTTCATTGTTTTCCAGCAAGCTAATTCAGCCTTTTGCTAATGCAGATTGCTGTATGTGATAGATAATTATGTGGAAGAGTTATTTTTATGCCAGCAAGCAGTGAAGATGAACAAACATCTTGTGATCAGTTTTAAGTATTGCTTGGAATTGTAGTGCTGTTAATTACTGTTAAAAGGTTCCAGGAAAGTGCTCATACAAGGCAGATTAGAATGAATACTAGGAAAAGAGAAGAAATAAAAAAGCTATAGAAATGGAAATGAATCATAACTGCTTGGTGTTTTGCCCTCTTATGACCACCAGTGAAGAAAGTATCTCCTGGCAGTAGCTTACAAACTGCAGAACAAGGTTGTATTAAAATGAGCGTATGATATTTAAGGGTCTCCCAGTTAGAAGGAGAGAGAAGACTTTCAGTAGTTTTCTTTCCAGATTTTTTTCACCCTGTATTTATTTTTTAAATAAAAGCTAGGCTTTTTGTAAGGAAAGTTCAGTTTTTCCATTACTGAAACACCATTGTAAGAACAACTTTTGTCATCAATTATATGCAAGCAAGATCATGGTTTGTGGGTGGCTGTGGGATTACATATACCTTCTCTTATTATTTAAACTATTCTTGGTATTTTTATTTTAAATGGAGAAAAATAAGAAAATACTGATTTATTTTATATTCTAACTGGATTGATGGGAATGTAATACAATCTGTAATACATCGTGCAGACCTCCTCTCTTTTCACGAGAGGGGGTCTGCACAAGAGGTCACGATATAGCTGCGTGTCTATAGACGTTGACATCTTACATGGAATTACATGCAGTAATTTGGGCCATAGTCAATTTGATCATTAGATTCAGCACGTTTTATGCCTTCTTTAAAATCAATCGGGCAAACTGTCTCTATATTCAGTCAAAAATGCGTCACAGTCAGAGTTCATTTCTGGAACTATTTTTTTTTGGAAGTAATTTACACCATAGTGGAAAACTAAAAAATAATGGATTTTGCTGAAGAGATCCAAAACACTTTTCTTCTGGCCAGAGTGAAAACAAGGAAAGTTTCAAGCCAAAATAAGTCTCTTTGAATTAGAGGAAAGCATGGGAAGAGAGAGTTGGCAGTGCTAGTAGCATTCCACTATGTTCAGTAAAGATTTATCTTAATAGTGGACAGGCTTTTGTGTATGGCAGCTCCAGGATTAAAAGCCAGGCCTACTCCCTGTTGCCAGTGGTTGAACCTGTGAAGTAAAGCCAGGTATAGTCTTTCACCAGCAGTCTTCCTTCCATATGCATTTTTAATTTTTCTGAATTCTTGAGTGGCACATTCAGGATCTGGACGCTAAGCCAACATAAGAGGTGGCACGTGTGATTCTGCAGCCAGTCAGCTGGGTAATGCCATAGGTTTCTGGTTTGTCTAAGAGGGGGACACTGACACAGGGAGAACAGCTTTGTCCTGCTGTACTGTGGGGAGCTTTGCCACTTGTCCAGGTTTTACAAGGATGCTGCGTGCCAGCTAAACCTTCCCAGAGTCAAGGGATGGTTGATACTGAAAGAGGGCCCTGGACACTGATGATCCCTCTGCTCAGAGCAGGATCATATAGAAAGAGCAGTTTTCTTAGGACAGGAGTCTGGGCAAGGATGAAGACTCCAGAATCTCTTTGGGTAATCTCTTCTAGCATTTGATCACTAAAGGTACTTTTCCATAGAGACTTCCTATATATAAATTTTCATCCATTGCCTCTGTCCTTTCATGGGACATCACTACTGGGAAAAGTTCTGCTCTATTTTGCAAACTTCTATCTGGTATTTATGCATAAGTTATGGTCCCCAAGCGTTGTCTTGTCCAGACAGAATAGTTTCCCCTAGTATGGTGCATGTTCTAATAGTTTCATCATCTTTATGGCCCTTTGCAGCACTCTCTCCAGTATGTCCCCATCTATCTTTAACTGGGAAGCTGAGAGCTAGACACTGGATGGACCCAGACATATGTTACCAGGGCTGAAGAGCATGGAAGGATCAACCCCCTCAATCTGTTGGCAGCACTTCTCCTCACACAGCCCAGGACACCATTGACTGCTTTTGCCTCAAGGACACATTGCTAGCCTAAGGCTTTCTTGATGACTACCAAGACATCTCTCTTTTTCTGCCAAACTAGTCTTCAGCCACATGGTGTTCAGCCTATTGTGATGCCTGGAGCTATTCATGTCTGAGTTCAGAACTTGATTTGTTGAACATTATGAACTGAGTTTCCCCTCATCATAAATCCACACTCACCACTCCCAACCATTTGCTTATCTCTGACACATTGGGAAACACTTTGCAGGCTAATTTGCCCTGATGCCTTTAGTTTTTCTGTTCTGCTTTGGTGTTTGGCTGTTCTGCTTTTAGCTTTATATTAAGGGTTACTAGGATCTTTGCATAGAGTGGTGAAGACAAACCAATCCTGTTCCAGCTGGGGACTCAAGGACAAACTCCAGGCCCAAAGCATAAACAACGTGAAAAGAGGAGGGTGGGCAAGCAAGCAAGCAAACTTCACAATTTGAGGCTATTAATTGGACAGTTGATTTCTGTAAGCAAATGGACTAAAACATATTTGAATGTGAGATCTCATGAACAAGCCCTCTTTTGCTTCCGTCTTGGAGCCACCCAGGCAGAGACACAACAGTGGCACTGCTGTTGCCAGGGTATGGCTTTTGAAGGCACCTCAATAAATACCCACTTTCTTTTTCTCTCTAGAACAGAGCTATCCTCTGTTCTAGTTCCTCAAGGTATCAGCCCCACCACCTTCCCCAGGGACAGAGGGGTGGCTGGGCAGTTTATAATTCCCTAGATCCTTCTCCAGTCCCTTCTTGAAGACAAGAGTTATACTTGCTTTCTTTCAGTTCTCAGGAACCTTCCCCACTTGCCATGACCTTTTGAAGGTAATTGAGAGTGGCCTCTAGTGACATTGAGCAAGCTTACACAGTTTCTCTGGATGTATCCTATAGGGACTTGAAGATGGCTGGTCTATTTGAATGTTCCTTAACCTGATCTTTCTCCACCCATAGTGAAGCCCTGGACTTTTCTCCTAGTCATAGGAACCTGAGGTTCCTGAAGGTTGGTTTGACCACTAAATAAAGCAACAAAAACATTTAGTACTTGGTCTTTTCTGCATGCTTTGTCATCAGGTCTTCTGCCCCCTTCAGTGCTTAGTTTATATTTATCTAGTCTGTGTTTTACTGCTGACGTGCCAGTAGAGGCATTCTGTGTTCCCCCTTGATGTTTCTAACCAGATTCAACTCTAGATGGGTTTTTCTTCAGCATGGTCATTTTATTCCACTTTATTTCTTTAACTTACTTACAGTTTCTGTTGAAGGGGATGAGGACTAAGACAGGGGAAAAAAAATCGTTGAGGTTTTTATTATGTAGGAGGAAGAATACTTAGTGGCTTGAGATCTTGACTTTATTTTGACAGACAAGACCTCTGGTGAAGCCAGGTTTCTAGGAGCCAAGTTTAAATTCCCTCTAGTCTCTCCTGCTTCTTTGAACAGTTGAGAAACTCTGAAGTGTCAGTTCATGAATAAGAAGTACAGAGGGATCTAAGATTCCTTATATCCCTGTGGAAGAAATTACTGACTTTGGTGAGAGAGGCTGGCTGATTTGACAACCTCAGAAGCTGGTCCTCTTAATCTTGAGAACACTGGAAAATTCCATTTTCTTTTAGAGCTATCTTTCCTTGTTGCCCCTGAAAAAAAACATTCTGAGGCTTAAAAATATAGTGGATGTTGGTAAGCCACCATTAACATGAAGTAAAAAAGGACGTTGGTGAGAACTTCTTCAGCTACCGTTTCTTCTAATTGCTTAAGGAAATAACAAATGTGTTTATTTGGCATTAGTCAGACTGTATGGAGTCAAACCTCCAGGGACTGACTGTTTCTTTTTTCCCAGACAGAATGTGTTACCACCAACAGTTACCCCAGTCTGCTGTAGTCCACCAAATGGCTTCCTTCAGCTTCTCTAGGTTTTGAGGCAATCCTTGGGATGTGAGAGGTCAGTTTTGTGTCAGCCTTAGCTGCCACATGTGTTGAATCCATAGACATGTCTAAACCCTTTTCCATAAATCCTTTTGTCATAAAAAGCAAAAAAAAAAAAAAAAAGAGAAAGACAAAAAATCTGAGGGAAAGTGCTGAATCTGAATGGTGTGTTAGGTGGTCCTATTTCCTTCTAGAGCTGTTCAGTCTTATTTCTTGACATTTTCTGTTCCATCTGGAATCTTCAGATGGGAAATTATGCAGGAGGAGCAAGATTTATTGTCTCTGGGTAAGAAAAGATGGGAGAAAGAACATGTCAGCTGTGCGTATAAGAAGCAGTCAACAGTGCTAAGCCCAGGATATCTCTGTCCAGCTTATATGTGTGTTTATACCCATAAAAAAACCAAACAAAAGCCTGCCATGGGAATACAAAAGTTGCTCAGGGAAGTGAGCTATCACTTTGAAATTTGGTGAGAATTCAGAATCCACCATGGAAAATTTGAAGCTCCCATCAGTACATTTGGAATTGGAGATATGGGTTGCACAGGGAATGTAGACTTACCTATGCATTATGTAAAAGATTTGAAATGTTTAATGAGCAAGTTCATAAAAAGTCTGTAACAAGGTGATTATTTCTGGATCCTGGAAGAAGTCAAAAAAAACTGGGGGGAGGGGCAGGAAGACAACGTTGTGATAAAATAGATTTTAAAAACAGATTAAATGAGTCTCATTAAATGAGTGGGGCCTCCTCACTTCTCTCCGAGCTCAAAGGACTTGCTGATTGCCTGCATGCTTCTGTCTCTGGAATGCAGCAGCGTTTTAACTTCCTTGGGTGGGAGGAAAGGCTGAGTGCCTGAAGGTGTGCCTGTACCTCTGTAATCTGAGAATGCCAGATACAACCCAGCAGCTTTGAGACTGTTTTCCTTAGTAGCCTCTTTGAGTCTTCAGAATGCTAATGACAGGGTTTATTAGAACAACAACCCCTGAAGGGGAAAGATAATGTTGTGTGGAGGCAGGACCTACATCCAGGGCCCCAGGGTTCACATGAAGGGCACTGCTTCTGACATCTCTGACACTGATATGAAGAAAGCTTTGCATTTCTCCATTAGAGGCAGTAACCTCTATTTTAATATATGTCAAAATCAGCCAGGCCTAAAAACTGTTCTATTTCTGCTCAGGTACTGACAATCATCTTATCAGTGCTGGGTTTACCCATTACTGCCTTTACTGGGCAGCTGAAGTAGAAGAACTTTCATCATGTAATGTGTGTTGTGAGCTAGGGGAATTTCAAGTCCTTAATAACTGTTTTTCTGGAAAGGAAGGACTGGTGTGTAGTAGGAGCAGGTCCAGTGGCGGAGGTGTGTGTGAGTATTGTAGCTCAGTTATGGCACTGGTAATTCCTTCCCTTACTGATAACATAGTGCTGGCTGCTAGCACAGTCACCTCCATCACCGTCTTCTTGTCTCATAACCCAAGGCTTTGTCAGTGGAAAACTCTCAGTAAATGGATACCCAGTAGCTAAAACTGTCTGAATGTAATCTGTTTCTCTTAACTCATGTTTTTATAAAACAAGCAGTATGGGCATGAAAACTTTTCTTTTGTGTTAATTGACTCATAAATTCAGTCTTATAATCAGTAAAAAAGCTTTCTCTGGATTCCATTTTTTGAGATTGTCAGGATGTTTGATTTTGCCCAAGGGTAAAAATGGGAATCCTTGGGATAAAAAATACATTTTGCATTTAAGAGGCCTTTTTTTTGACAGAAACAGGTAGATGAATATTTGTACAAGAAAAATGCCTTCATTTTGACTCATGCATATTGTAACTCTACATGTTTGTTTTCCATGGTATTAGACCATTTTTCCCATGTTGTGCAAGGCTACTTGCACAACATCAACTACTTAGAGAAGTTACATAGGTGAATTGATTAGCAAGCCACATCACTTTTGAAGAAATGGAGGATTATATTTTTTTCTACTGAGCAAATTCAAGTTTGAGATACTTTCTTTAAACCTTTTCATGTCTAGGGAAAGCACTTCATTGGGTGTAGAGGACACCACTGTTCCGCAGTTCTGCCCATTAGATTTTCCTGTTTGGTTCAAGAGTAGTGAAGTATAATCCGCTAAGGTTTTGTACTAATAAAAGATTAACAGGTAATTGTGTTTTTGTGGACAAACACTTATCATGATCTCAGTAGGATAAAACCTTGAGTTCAAAGTTTAGGAAGCAATATTTCATTAATATTTCATCTTGTAGGTAATCACAGGGAGGATTTTGTTTGGAGATCTGCAGTCTGAATAATACAGGGCATGGGAGGGCTCTTTGTGTAGGATTTGATCTGCAAGCATGCAGAAGTATTTTAATGCAACATCCTTATACTCCTACACCTAATGTGAATTCAGGGATTCTTGAAGTTGACTTATAAAATCACTGGTGCCACCTCATCCCCATCAATCTTTGTCATTTCCTTTTCCCTGCAGTGCTAAATCTGTGAGAATACCTTGTTCCTTGTCCTTTGGTTTCTGTTCTGGTACCTGGACTTTTCTGGACTTTGAAGTACTGTGAGAAGCAAGAATTTACTGGATATAGTATTAAGTGTTTTGCATTTGATACACTTAAATGGCATATTTGGAATTCCAGCCACTTATGACTAATCCCTATTTTCCATATGTTGCTTGGATTATCTAATGTTACTGTGCAAAATTTCTTCCTCCTGATTCTGGGAGAAATGTGCTTGCTACATCTGGGTGCATTGTACTCATACTTGAAAACAGTGTCTTTCTCTTGAAGTGTGTGCAGAAAGCTAATGTATGAAGGAAATTAGTTTATAATTTAATTGCTCACATCATCTGCCTCCCTTATTTTGCTTTAGATCATAATAAATATTTTGTCTAGCTTTTTTTACTCCATAATTGTACTAGCTGGTTTAAACTCCAAGTTCTACATCCCAGTGTGTACTTAAATATGTTAAAGGCAAAGTTATGAAGAATGAAAGCAGATGAAAATTGACATAGGCATTTCCAGGAACTTTCTAAATAATTGTAAGATCCATACGTCTAAAACTTTCTTGAAAGTATTTGTTTCAGTGGCCCATAGAATCTCTGGCACCAAAAGTCCATTTGAGTGCTTGTAGTCCAAATAAACATCCAGCTTTATGATGTCCCCAGTGGCTGGATTAATTTGTGCTGTTTTGTGATTGCAGTGCTACAGTTTTGTGCTTTTGTTGTTCCCACGACATCTTGGAAGTCAGCAGTAAAGATCAGATTTCCTAACAGTTTGGTGACTTTACATGTATGTCAAGTGATTAGTTGTCTTGGGATGTTTGTAAGTGCTTTTGGAGTGGATGGGAAGTGCCACCTTTCTACTAAAAAAACACAGAATTATGTGTACTTGGGAGTTTCCTTTTACATGACTCCAAGAGGTTAAATAACTTTATTTGTTTGCTTGGGATAGTCGGATTGTTTTGAATTCAGAGAGGACTATGGTTTTCATGAGTCTTGCAGACTTAGTTTCTGTGAAAAATCAAAATTTAGTAACAGAAACAGAACCTTTGTTTTGTAGTATTTCCTAGTTCCCTTCGCTACATCCAGAAATATTTCAGACTTACAGTGGCTTAGATTTGGGTTCAACCACCTCTGCTGAAAAAACCCACAGTCATCTAGATAAAGCTTAGCTAAATTGGCACGGCTATAGAAGCAGCTCTGCATGTGCTGACAGTAAAAGCTGCAAGCAGGAGACACAGGTTTCAGGGCAGTACTAGTAGCCCGTGCTCTGCAGGATTGGGTTTGGCTACTGAGGAAGGTCAGAAGCACACAATGCGTGGTCAAGTCTGCAAGTGCGCATTGGTCAAGCTGTGTTGTTCTTTGAGCACATTGCCTGTCGTGGGCCCTGCATGCCATCTCCTTTCAGTGCAGATTAAAGGCCTGGGTCTTATTTACTCTCCAGTAGAGTGCATGGCTGAGCTGGTCTACACAACAGCTTCTTAATTTCTCTTTGAGCTTGAACACAGAAGAATAAAGATTCATGACTCCCCACCCCCTGCCAGAGTAAATTGACCTCTTGGAGGCATCTCTTCACCTAGTGTTGTGAGGATAATGCAGGGCTATGTACAGAAAGAAAAGAGCAGGCTTTCTGATGGGACAGGGCCCAGGGCCTTTCTTTTGGGGAGCATTCAAGTGTATTAGGCTAAAAGAGAAAACAGGTGAAAGAGGCCTGCACCCCATCATGTGACTTACCATCAAAGTCTCCCTTGCAGCAATAGTTGCTTGATCTTAAACCTTGGAGAGTGAATCTTTCTCATGCTTCTTACCGTTGTCTTTGGCAATCTGATCTCTCATACACCACTGAGTGCTTTCTGTGGTGGTCCCCAGTAATGAATCAAATGTTCTGACTCCAGAGAGGCTTCTGCTGGGATCCTGTACCTCAGACCCTCACCCTTCTGCCTTTTTAAATTTTGCATCTCACTCGGTTGAACCTGTAGATCCTCTAGGCTGCAAACAAGCTCTGTCTCATGGAGTGCAAAGGCCCTCCTTTTGGATGGTGAATACTGCATCGCCTATCCCTTTAGGTACCTAGCCTGAGAGGTTCCTGATTGACCCTGTCTTGTGAACAGTCTAAGGTCATGCACCTGTTTGTATGCATCTGTTTTACATGTATTGATTCATTTGGTCTGTTCTCTTTGCACAATATTACAACATCATTTTTCTCTCTCATGCAGACATAACTCATTGCCTTGGCAACAATGAGCCAAGGGACTCTGAGAAAGTACGTACAGATAACTGTGATAGAAAAGATATTCTTATCACTGCATTAAATTAAATTAAAAATTAAGAGCCAGGCTACAGAAAATCACTCAAGCAGGTTGACTGATTGAAATGGGATTCATCCATGTGGTACAGTGATTTCCTACATTCCACTCTAAATCACTGCTCTGAGCAAGGATGACTGAAGATTAATGGAGGAGTAGTATGTTTAATGGTGTGGCGTGAACAGCTATTCAGTAGCTCACTCTTCAAATGCATATAACCATAAGCTCTTAAACTGGCTTGAGAAAAATTATTTTAAGACCATACATTGCTTATCTTTATGCCTTGCCCCTTTCCTCCTGGATTACGAAAATATGAGTTCAGAGACTTGGCGTTGTTTTTCACTTCCAAAGATGGTATTTGGCTCATGCATCATTGCCTCCATGAGATGAATGCCTCAACTAAACTTAAAATGCACACTGCCCTTATCCTTATCAGTTGAGAGACGCTTCTCTACAAGTCCAGGTTGCCCTACCTCCCTGTCATTTGCAAGGAATGGATCACCCTTTGGAAGTACCCCTTCTGCTGTGTGGAGGTAGAGAAGGAGGAATTAATCCCTCTACCCTTCCCTTTGCACATACCTCTCCTCTGTGTTAAAGGTGAGATAGAAACTAGGTCTGGCTTCTTATATAGTTAGTGTTGGTTTTACAGTAGCTAACTTTACTCAATTACAATATTTCATTGCAGTCATTTCTGTTCCCTGCTGCAACTGGTCTTTTTTGCTGATATGAGGGAAGTCTTGGTTAACTGTACGTGGAGCTGAGCCATGAGAAACAACAGATACCAGCAGTATTAGGTTAGGTCAGCATAATGGTACATAAGCTTTACTCCTTCTGAAGACAAAATTTAATTTGAGGAGGTGGGGCAAAATCCAATTACTTTGTGAGAAAATATGGTACTCAATGGGTATGCATTGCAGTGTTCAGTTAAAAGGTTTCATTTGAGCTGGATTGGCTTATTCTCTTAGGCTCTGAGGGAAAGTGAATCTTGTGCTCAAATAGTAGAATCCAACTCATGCCTTAAGCTGGGATATCATAAGCCCTTCACTGTTGTGGCATGAGAAATGGGAATTCAGTCCCTTTTGGAACAAAAAGTCACGAATCCCTTATATTTAATCGCCTGATTCTCAGCACTGTTAGAATTCTCTGTATAACTTCTTGCTTTCCCTGCCTACTAGAATAATTCTGTTTGTTCTATTGCCATGTATTTATAAACAATATTATCAGACAACAGTCTTTTTGGAGTTACTTATCAGTTTTAGTAGTGTGTACATCTACAGAAGCAAGGGATCACTCTAATGAATAATTTGCCAAAGGCCAATTTTAATTTATGTAGGCTGTTAAATGAAGAAATGTTTTATGAAAGCTGGATCTATGAGGGAGTGTGCAAGGCCTTTGTTCTCTCTTTGTTCTCTCTTTCCTCTGCTTCTCAACAGCCTGATCTGATGACACATTAGAGTAATGGTGGAACACATTCTGTGAGCAGAGCATACAGTCAGCAAAGCTCCCGCAGCCTTTGAGTCATTTATTCATTATGATGCCAAAATACAATCTTACTAGCTACCACATCTGTCTGAGAATGGAGTGGAGATGTGAATTGCAGAACTATCTAGGTCCTAGTAAAACTAAGTCCTTTTATCAACATGGCTGAGGTCCAATTTCTGGCCCAGTGGTATATAATGAAGAAATGAAAGAGGTTGATCTGAGTCATTGGCTTTCAGAGTGATTTTCTTTGCAGTTGGATGCTTCTTAATAATTTAAAAATTGTTGGTGATATTGAGCAACAGTTTTGTGTCTTTATGATGCTGTAGAGTGTTAAAATGTTGCTCGATTCTGACTTTCTTTGCATCACCACCACTGATAGACTCACTTGTGCTCTTGAACAGGGGTGTCCAAACTTCATCTCTTATTTCCTCAAGTAATCCACAATGGCCTAATAATCACAGAGTCAGTTAGGTTCAAAATGACCTCTGAGGTTACTGAGCAATCTTTGACCAGTCGCCACCATGCAACTATGTGGTGCTAAGTGACACATTCAGTCTTTCCTTAAACACTTCCAGGGATGGTGACTCCACCACCTCCCTGGGCAGCTCATTATGCAACAACCTGTGGGACCAGAGTAATTGCAATCACATCTGCATTTTAGAAAGGCAGAATGTAGTAATTGAAGTGACCTTGGGAAAGTTCAGCAATCACTCATTAGACATCCTGTGTTTCTGGTGCATGTTGATGGGGAGGATAAAGCCCTGCCTGCCTTGAGTGTGGCACACTCCTGTAATGAGGAAGGACTCTGTTTTTCTTCTCCCTCTTTCCATGTGGTTGGTGAGTTCTGATGTCATTTTTCTTTTGACTGCAGGTCACTTCATGGGCAACAACACAGTGATTGATGTTTTGAGGAGAGAAGGGTATGAGGTAGAACACACTCCAGCTGGACAAGCCATCAACAAGTAATGCATGCTTTTACCTAGCTGAGCAGCCATTGGGGGAGTGGGTTTGTAAACAATTATGAAGTAGGAATGGTAGCTGGAACTATAACTAAGAGTGAGCTATGCTTTTACTCTCCTTCCCAGCAGTTTGCTTTTCTCTTCTATGAGGTAGTTTGGAAAATGAGTTTTACTTGGTTATGGTTTGTTTGTTTTGTTTTGTTTGATTCTTAGGTTTTGTTGTTAGGGTTGGGGGTGTTTGGTTTGTTGTTCTTGGTTTTGTGGTGGTTTTTTTGTGATTTTGGTTTTTTGGAGGGTTTGTGTGGTTTTGGTTGGTTCTTTGTTTTGGTTGGTTGTGTTTTTTTGTTTCATTTTGGTTTTTTTGTTTTTCTTGTTGTTGTTGTTAATAAAATTTCCACCCTTATAAGTTTGTAACTCTTAAACGAACAGCCGCAGAGTATGCATGCTTGGTTCATCAGATCTGGATGCTGTCTTGTACCATACAGGCTTCCAGATTTCTCTTTTCTCTATTTTATGTGTTTGATGCCCTGCCTTTTAATAATATCTTTATACTGCTATTTTTTATTTTTTCTGTTTACTCTCTCCCAGCCTGCAATCTGATTGCTCAGTCTTTGCAAGCTGTCTCTATGACTGATTGCTCTCATGTCCCCTGCTTTCTTCTACATTTTTAAGCCAAGGTACTTGTTGTTCTGGTTCATCCTGCAGCTCTCCTTTGGGATATACCCTTCCTGTCTCTTTTTATCTCTCACTGGATGCTTTTATCCACTTCCATGGTTTCAGTAACTACGGAATGCTGGATAATCTCCTCCTCCACTCTCTACTAAGAATTATTTGTGCTTTGACTCACCTCTTCCTGGAATTCTTGCCCCCAGCTTAGGGTCTGCCAGACTCTTACCAAACATGTAGCTGTCAGATATACTCTCTCTTCACTAGAGAAACCACAAAGGAGAAAATTGGAAATTGGTCCCAATTATGGTACTGTTTCCTTTTTATGTTCTGTGCCAGGCATAGTGTCCCTGGTTACATATCCGTCCCTCCTCCCCCACTTTTCTGATATGGGATTCAGGCAGGACTACCATCTTTTGGTACAATTTGTGCAGAGAGCACAGTGTTAACTCTTGGTCTATGCCAGGGACTCCACTGGTGTGGTGCAAATTAGTGACAGCTGTTTTTCTCATGCTCTGTTTCATCTTTCTCTTTTTTATCACCGTTACTGTTGTCTAAAAACATGAGATTGAAATTCTGGCAGGTTGTGTTTCTGCAGTGATTCTTCACATGGCATATATCATTAACTCTACATGCACTGAAAAAAACTGATCCAAGACTTAGATCATGATTATATGGATGCCAGCCCCATCTCTGTTTGTGCCAGTGGGCAGGTAGTCTGACAATGAGAAGCACCTATGCTTAGGCACAAGACTTAATGCTTCTGAAACACTTGAGTTGTGCTAGAAAATCCAGTGTATCAGTGTTTACAGAGATGATAAAAACAAAACAAAACAAAACAAAAAAACCCCGAAACAGCCTGCATTGTTTTTTTCATGTTGTTTTTTTCATTGTTAGCTTAGGTATTCCTGAAAATAGGTGCAGTAGCTTCTTTAAGCGTAAAGAAAGATAGCTTAATAGGTACTTGAGAATAAACAAGATCTGATACTGCTCTTTAAAGATGTAATTCTAAGTGCAGACAACTGAAGAAAAGAGGGAAAGATTTTCACTTATCAGAAAGGTTGATATCAAGGTTACTTGGAGTAGCTGGGCACCCAGCTCCATAACCACATCATGGGAGTTCTTTGTGCAGCCTCTTGTGCTTTTGAAAGCCCTCAGTTTGGCATCAGTTGCTTCTTAAACCTCTTATTAGGATCTTCCCTGGAGCCTTGATATTAAACCTGAGTAAGAAGATGGCACTTCACCGTTAAGATTTCTGGATGACTTGGAAACAAATTTAAAAGTATGAAATAGATTTTAAGAAAAATGTGGGTTCAAAGCAAAAGAGCATTTAAGGTGAGGGAAAGGACCTGTGGCAAGAGTGTGCAGAGTCCTAGGGCTTAGAAGGAAGATTTCACTGGTTGCAATCCTGGGCTTGTTCTAGGAGCAAGTAGTAGAGCAGCCTGTGACAATAAACCCAGTGTTGATCACATAAATGTGGAGCTGTATCCAGCTATTGTCCTATATAGTGCTGCACACAGTCCAGTCAGTGCCTGTGGACTATTTCACTCTTCGTAATTGAGACAGGATAAAAATGCAAGTGATTGGACTGAGATAAAGGCTTTAAATGACTGCTCTGGTGTCAGACATGGTAGAGATATTAGTTGAGAGGTCCTGAAATGCAAGAAGGAGGAGGTCTGGAATCATCTCCTTTCCCTGCAACATGACGTTTCACTGTAGCGGCACAGTCTGCTGCTTCCTGTGCCCTGGCTAAACAAAAAGTCCCTTGTGAGGTATGTTGTAGATATCTGTGTGTGGGAACCAATAAGGATGCAGGATAGTCATGCTCATTTTCTTGTAGCAGGCGGGGCTGCCTGCGGTGTACTTTCCGTCTGCAGAGCAAATGAGGTTGGATGCCCCTAGCTTGAAACAGAAAGGTTCCTTCTCCCTGGTGTCTCCTAGGCAGGGAAGGCAAAAGAGATGTTCCAAGCAGACAGCATTGCAAAGGGCAGTTTATAAATAGTACCACACGTTCAGTCAAGCACCTTCTGACTCACTTTGGTCTTTTAACTGTTGCTCCTGATTTTAGAATGTAGTTATATAGTTCTAAAATATCCTGCAGGATGCAGGTCATCTTCACCTGTAGCAGTGCTGAGCTCCAGAATGGTGTGGCCATGGGTTCAGTAGGGAAGGCTGCAGGAAGCGTGGCGTTTCAGTCTGTAGGAGCGGGGTGCTGCCCACTCCATGACTTAGTTAAGGAACAAAAGCAGTGGAGAGAAAAGGTAGAAAAGGGAATCATAGGCAGAAGACCTTTGAACTGATCAAATCAGGTTGCCGGAGAGAGCTAATGAGGGATCACCAGTCTGCAAGGTGGAGTTAAAGAGTGGACAATGTGAAGCCACTGGAGAGAAGAGCTGAAGGGTCGTGACAGTTCAGAAGTGATAAAGTGTGACAGACTGTAACACCACAAGGATTTTGAATGAGATTGATAACCCAAGGTCCATTCTGCAGCAGGCTCTCTCATATAAACTTAAGCATGGGATCACTCTGATTTTCCTTGCAGCAAATAAGACAAATTATCTTTGTTTTCTGTCTACTCTCTCCATGTTCTACTCCACAACTTCATTTCCCCTTCTCCAAAAACTACTCTCTATTTGCTATCAAATAATTGTGCATACAGTGATGGGCTAGCTTGAAAACTGCACCCATGCTTAAATATATCTCCTTCTAGACCACCTCCTTTTCATGCCATTAGAAGTTGAAAAAGGAACACAGTTCTGGGAAGGTTTCATTGATTAAAGGCAGGTTTCTGTCCTGTGATCTGTGGTTTTCTGTTACTTTTCTGAATTTCAGCCCAAGCCAGTCTGCACTTTCATTACAGAACACTCTTGCATCTCTTCTCTTTATGAAGTAGCCATAAAGATCAGTCAGATATTCCTGTGGAGTTTCTGTGTGTGCACAGAGCGGGTTTAGTTTGTTGTTTTGTCCAAGATGCTTTATAAACAAGTAAAGAGGGAAAATTGTTCCAAACAATGAGATATGTGGGCCAGTAAACCCATGAGTGAATAGGACACTAGAGTGCCTGCCTTAGAGTATAAATGAGATGTTGCTTGCTCTAAGAATAAAGAAACAGAGCTTCAGTAATCAGAGTGGAGCTGATTGATGCTTTTTTCAGTTTATCACCTTCGCAGGAAGCTAAGTAATCCTGAGAGCTTTTTCTGGGAGCACAACTTCGGGTTTTCAAGATTTGTCTTGTGAGACAGTTTGTACATGCACACAGTCTCAGTGACATACCTCGCTTACTGAATCTCCTTTGAAATTTCCAGTAATGCTGTCAGCCTAATACAGGATCTGGGCAGCTGGAAGGCTAAGGTCTGACTCCCACTCCCTCATTACTTGCTATAAATGTGCACAAAGCTCGGCTCTGCTTATGAGAGAGATGCAATTTCTCAGTTTCCTCCCTTTCGTGCAGACCTCCATATTTGTCCATAAAACCCGCTAAGACCACCCTTTCATGCTTCTTGGTGTGCTTGATCTGAGTGACAGGACAGCATTACACCCTTTTGCAGAATAACACTAGAAGCCAATGCCACAGTGCTGTGTTGATCTCTGGTCTCCTATCTGTCAGACTTGTCCTCTGATGTGATGTTTTGTAAAGACTGTGCATTCACTGCTTTATACCATCTGCCTTCATCAAAAAGAAAATGAGAAGAGAGTGAACTTGGTGGTGCCAAAACTAATCTGCTTTCGGTTGATGCAGACTGGATGGCCCAAAGGATTCCTTAATCATAGAATCATAGAATGTTAAGGGATTGGAAAGGACTTCAAAAATTATCTAGTGCTAACTCCCCTGCCATGGGCAGGGGCACCTCCACTAGACTGGCTTGCTCAAGGCTTTGAAAAGTGCCAGGGTTGAGGTACCACAGCCTCCCAGGGTAACCTCTTCCAGTATTTCACTGCCCTCACAATAATGAATTTCTTCCCAATACCTGGCCTAAATTCATCCCTTCTTCAGTTTGAATCTGTTAGTCCTGTCACTAAAATTCCTGACAAAGAATCTGTCTCAGCTTCCCTGTAGGACCCTTCAGATACTGGGAAGTTCCTTTGAGGTTTCTACACAGCCTTCTCTTCTCCAGAATGAACTGACCTAGCTTTCTCAGTCTATCTTCAATGGACAGGTGTTCCAGTCTTCTTACTAATATTGTGGCCTCCTCTGGACTTGCTCCAACAGTTCCATGTCCTTCTTATGCTGAGGACCCCAGAGCTGGATGCAGAGTTCCAGGTGGAGTCTCACCAGAGCAGAGGGTACACAGGGAATCCCCTCCCTGCCCAGCTGCCCACGTCGCTCTGGATGCAGCCCAGGATCCCATTGCCTTTCAGGGCCCTGAGGACACATGCCTGGGTCATGTTTAGTTTTTCATCAACCATCATCCCCAAGCCCTTCTCCTTAGGGCTGCTGTCAATCACTTCTCCACTCAGCTTGTGGCTCTGTCTGGGAGTGCCACAGCCCAGGTACTGGATCTTGCACTTGGCCTTGTTGACCTTCATGGGGTTTGCATGGCCCCACCTCTGCAGCCTGTCCAGGTCCCTCTGGATGGCATTGCTCCCTTTCAGCATGTTGACTGCTCTACAGAGCTTGATGTTGGTGCCAAACTTGCTGAGGGTGCCCTTGATCCCTGCCCATGTCACTGACACAGATCTTGAATGGTGATGTTGCCAGTACTGACCCCTGAGGGTCAGTGATGAGAAACTCATCACTGGTTTTCATGTGGACAAGGAGCTGTTGACCACAATTTTTTGTGTGTGACCACCCAGCCAGTTTTTTATCCTCCAAGCGATCCATCCATCAAATCTGTGTCTATCTAGTTTGGAGACAAGGCTGTCGTGTGGGACAGTGTCTAATGCTTTGCCTAAGTCCAGGCAGATGATGGCAGCTGCTTTACTACATGCATGAGTGCTGCAGCCCCATCAGAGAAGGTAATAAAATTTAACAGGCATTGTTTGCCCTTGGTAAAGCCATGTTGGCTGTTACCAGTCACCTCTTTGTTTTCCGTGTTTGTTTTCAGCAGACTCTGCTCCGTGATCCTGCCTTACACAGAGGGGAGACTTACTTTCTCCTGTTTAAAAATGAGGGTTATTTTTCCCTTTTTCCAGGTGTTGGGAATTTTACCTGAGTGCTACAAGTTTTCAAAAATGATTGCTAGTGGCTATTGATAGATAGCAACTTTGGAACCCACAGATGAGTCTAATCAAGCACATTCAGGCTCTTTAGATAGCCTCAAACCTGATTCTCTCCTGCATTGTGCTTAGGGCTTTCATACTCCCATTTATTTGCCTTTCCTGGCTTCGGCAGTTGGCTGGAACGCTTGCCATTGAACACTGAGATATAGAGGTTATTGAGAACCCCAGCCTTCTCTGGGTCCAGCATGCAACTAGATTACTGTTAGTGGTATGCTAAGCCTTTCCCTTCAAAGGCGGTAATTTTCAAGATATGTTTCTGTAGCCATGACCATAGTATGTCGGCTAACTTGTTTCTTTCCTTCTCCACCAGTGAGATTTGCTGATCCAGAGTTGGTTTCATCAGCTGATGTACTGTAATTGTTTTGTTTGCCCCTTTCCTTGTACCCCAGGTTAGTTTGCTCTGGGCAGGAATGTTGAAAGGAATAATCTGATCTGTGTTCTGCAGCACATCAGACTAGAGGAGTGTGGTTTGACTGACTGAGAAGCAATTCCATTTTTGTCTGTTTCTAGATATGCAAGCTTATTGCCAAGAGCTACTCCATCCTTATCCACACTGCATTCTTTCCTCTGATACAGAGTGCCTCTTTTCCAAAGATTTTTTTTTGCTAAAGAGCACTGTTTTGATCACAAAATCAATATTGACTTAAGGAAGAGGGAGCAGGAATACAAGGTAGAGAAATGTATATCCAGAGAGAAACATCTATTTTATATTTATGTGCCTTGATAGTATCTGTTATGGGATTTTGCCTCAAAGTCCTTTTAAATGTTATCTGTGTTCTCTCTTTCTTCCAGCCGAAAATCTCCCAAAAACTTGTTAGCCTTTTCATCACACAGTCCCTATGTCATGTCCCATGATCTCCCACTGCACCCCCAGAAGGAAGAGGAAGAGGAGGAGGAGGAAGAGTTCCTGCCGCACCTGCAGCTCCCTGACAGCATTGATGTGCTCATGAAGGTAGAGAGGAAGTACAAAAAGAAGAAGAAAAAGCAGCAGAAGAAGCAAAGCCTGCGACAATTTAACGACCTCTGGGTTCGCCTTGAAGAAAGGTAGCTGATGGCTCGAGAGGGGGAGGATGGTTTGTCATGCAAACTTGAACTTAGATGGTTAAATACAGATCCTCAAACTTCTGTAGGGGTAGATATGTCCTGTGGACAGGCTCTGACCTTCTCCACTGCTGTGATTCTTTCCAAAGCATTTGCACAAGGTTTCTTGTGCTTTTAGTGGCAAAAGAAAGTTTTCTTTTTTTTCTTTGCATAAGTAGATTTGTGGAAAACTAGGCATAAAACAAGTGGAAGCCTTGTGTAGATCATTCTGCATTTGGGTTTAAGGGATTTTGAGCATATGGAAGTCCTCTCTTTCATGGAAGGCTGGGTCCAGTGGTAGATGGTGCAGATCAAAGCCTTGGATTCTTATCCCAGCGCTGCTGCATATGAGGAAGCTATCATTTCTGGTATATATTCTCCTTGCACCTGAGCAATATTCATGCAGTGTTTTTACTCTCTGTGTTCTTTCAGTCTGGAAAAGCATGACAGCCTAATGGATGGCAGGGTTTATGTAAAAAAATCAGTGTGTTGTGGGGAAGAGGTTCACACATATCCCTTACTTTTCATCCAGAAAAGCTTATATACTTATGAGAACTGCAGCAATCTAAAATAAAAAAAATTAAAAAAAAAAAAGGGCAAATTCCTCACACTACCTATACTAGGTCCTATGGCTGAATGTATACCTTAATGTTTCCCTCCTGTCAGACAACACACATACCCAAAATCAATATTCTTTTGTGTCTATATCTCTGCCATACTCAGATTGATGGGATAAAACTTTTCTGATATCATAAATAACCAGACAGGTTGGGGTGATAGAAAAAGTCTGACAGTTCTTGAAATTAAGCGTGTACATTTGGGATTTTTTCCCTCCGAAGAATACTACTTCTTGCTCCTTAGGTTACTGAGTATAGCAGGGTTCTCCTATGCCTTTCCTGTCAGGTCCCTGGATCCTAATTGTACCAGTGATACATAGCTTAGGCTGGCCACAAGTGACTGCAGCAGCATCCTGTGTGAGGCATTCAGCCATTGTTGGATGTTTTAGACCACATTCCCTTCTCTGCTCCTTTCTTCAACCTTAGTATAAGTATTTGGGAGACACAGGAAGACAGATGCTAGTGTAACATGTTCTCTGGCAGACCTACACAAAGTCCAAGATTCACCAATATAACAAATCCTATACTAATTACACTTGGTTTTGTCTCTTAGTGCACCATTTACTCTCTGTTAATGTAGTTGATACTATATGATTGTGAATGGGTTTTTTGAGTTTCTCTTGATAGTCTGTTGAGTTGAAATGCTAAGGAATGTCTGTCTTAATCTCCCACCCTGCCTCCACAGTGCCACGTTCAGTGTTTCACATGCAGTTGCTCCCACAAAACTCCGGGAAGTCATTGGGCAGTGACTCTAAGATATCTGCGCAGTATAAAGCCTTCAGAAGGCTACAGTGCTACTGTGACCAAATTGAAGGCACTTTTGGGCTGCATACTAGATTTCAAGTACTGCCAGGCAGTAGTAGGGCAAAAGCAAAGCAAATTATAGCAGCTTTGGGGAACTAGTGCATAAATATGGAAGCCACAAATGCTGCTTTTCTTTTCTTCTTTTTATTTTTCCTTTCTCCCCCTACTGTGTAAATAGTCCTTTGTGCTAGAAATTTAACCCAGTGCTAGGTGACAAATGCTTTGTAGGGGCGACTCCTTAGCAGCAGAGAAGAGCTTAAACGTCTGGAGATGGACACTTTTCATGGCAGTGCTGGGAAAGAGAGGCGATGCCTGGGAGGGAGGTCGCTGTGCCCGTAGTGTCGCAGGAAGGCAGCTGTCCCCCAGGCAGGAGCCCCACCCGTGCGCTGTGCTTCTGCAAATCCCGGACTGCCCTCGCTGGGCTGGGCTGGGCTGGGCTGGGCTGGGCTGACAGCCCCACCTCGCGACTCGTCCCTTCCCAGGGAAATCCAGCGCCTCCGGGCTCCAGCTCGCCCATGCAGGGCATGTCTGACTGCGGCTCTCAGCCGTCGCTCCAAACATTCCCCAGGGTGTGCAGACACAGATAAAGCTGTCGGGTTTCTTACGTATGGCCATTCACAGCTTTCAGGTTTACAGATGGGCTTGACGACCTTAAAGGTCTTTTCCAACCTGCATAATTCTATGATTCCCCCTGTGAGCCTGCCAATGTGAAAGGTGCAGCTCGAGTGATTTAATAGTGTTGTAGTGGGCTTGTCAGAATGGCCTTGGTTCATGCCCCTGTATGCATCAGCTGCCGGCTGTATTTCCTTGATGTGCTGCCAGCTGGCTTCTCTCTGGCTATTGTTCAGATCTTCTAGGGAGCCCTTTGGGTAAGGAAGAGTAAAGTGCTTTTAAAAAGGATAGTAATTGCCTTCAATTTCCCAAAGCGTTTTTGCTTAGCAGACTGAAATAAGACAAGAATGGTGCAGAGCAGCTGGGGATTGGGCGCAGAAGAAATTATTTGGTTTTTGTATTTGCCAGGTGGACTTGCTTTATTTTTGTCCAGATTTGTCTTCAGGTTCTACACAGCACCATGTGGTCCTGGGGGGGATGTCGGTTACACAGCTGTGGTGTCAAGCATTGCTTTCAGTCCATTGCCAAAGAGAACAACAACCTGTGTAGTATCTGACCCTTCTGACTCTTGGCCTGTTGTGGTGTGTGATCTCCCCCATTTCAGGTCAGTTTGCTTTAGCAGCCTGATGCATACAAATTCCACTCCTCCATCATGTATTGCCATCACGGGAGCTCAGCTCATGTGTGCTCTGATTTAGTTCTTGTTCATCATGATGTCAGAGTACTCTACCACTGGGAGATACTCTGAAATGTGGTTATCTAGGATATGTTTCTGGAAGCTATTCTTCCTCTGCTTAAAGTGTGTCATGTAAATCTTTGTAGTTCCTGACCTGTAGAAGAGATCATATAGTGTAGAAACAAGGTGGGTCCACACTAAGGTGCATGAAGCATGGCTGAGGAAGATGTACTCAGAAAACAGGTGCCTCACTCAAGCTGTGCTCAGCAAGTGCCCTTGCAGTGACACTCCTCTGCAACAACACTTGTTTTGTTCTCATCTGTTTTCTGCTTAGCTGATAGAAGCTAGGAATATGGTCATCTTACCCATGTGACTGACTGTGTGGGAGCAATGGGCAGGCTGGGTACACTTGAGACAGGGCAGGTATTTTGGTGCTGTCATCACCCTCCTCAGTCTCTTCACTGTTCCCCCTCAAGTCTACTTTACCGTTTGGCTGGGTAGCACCTCTTCCTTGTGGGCTGGTGTGGGAGCTGTCCACTTGTGTGAGGAAGGGACAAGACATTTAGGAGGCACAGACTTTTGGTCAGTGTGTAACTTTTATAGGAGACCATTCACATGGACCCAGAAAACTGACAGTGGATCACAGAGGCTGGCCATCCTCTGCTCTGTGGCTGTTGGGCGGTTGTGGGTTAGGTCAGGACTGATGTTCTTTTCTTGCCTTTCAGTGCTACTGATCTCCCCCCCCGGATCCGGATCATTAATGGCTACATCACAGTCGAGCCCCAGCCCCGGGGCCATGGACAGTCCAGCCACACGCGCACAGACACCAGCAGTGCTCACCACCTTTCCCATTCTCTCTTCCTTCCACTACTGACTTTGACTTTGCATAAGATAACGCTTCATTGAAACACAGGAGGACCCAAGCTGCAAGGCTCTTGCCTTAAAAATCAGAAAAATAAACTTATGGAAACAAAGAAATAGAAGACTGTGAGGGGTACACCTTAGTTTTGGGGTGTTCTTAAACTGCCTCCTTTTCCTGAGTCTGGATCATTGACTCTATTAACTGTTTTGACCTGCCCAATACAGGAGAAGATATTTTAATGAAAGTGTTGTTTATCCTTCTCTTGCAGAAGAATGACTTCATGTTATCCCATAATGCTTTGGGGAGAGTATAATGCCGCTATAACATAGCTCTTGTTTAGCTGTTTGAACCCAACTAAAGTACATATTTTTCACCTTCAGTGCCTTGTAAAATGATTTACACACACTGACTCGTTTATTAGAACGGAATATTTTGATCATATGAGCACAGCTGGGAAAGAGAGTTGGTATTTTATGTCTCTACTGGTAATGCTTTTAATTCTTGCTTGTTAGGGCTCCAGATGACATATAAAGGTTAATGACAACACCTACAATAGAATAAAACAGTAAAGACTTGTGAAGAGAATGTTTCTTCTCTCTGTTTGGTGCTGTTTAAGATGGGTCCCCCTGAACCTCTCGTGGCCAGGCAAGTCTCATTAGTGCAAACTAATGTACATTTAAATAAAAAACAATTATGTGGGAACTTCACAAATCACAATGTTGGAGTCTTCCAAAATAAGTTCTCAAGAGGTGATTTGCACAATTAAGACTTAATTCTAGAAAATCCTTTCAAGTCTTCTACTGAGTTCATTGCTCAGACTTTCCAAATTGTTTTAAGTTCTTCGCTGTCTGTGTGAAGTAGGTTTATTGTAAACTGTTGGATGTAAAGAAACTTGGAAGCGGTGATGAATTTTCTGTATTTGTACAGGACATCATCTTGTGATCGCACTTAATTTGTGAGCAATATTTCATCCCCATCTCTTAGCAGCGTTTCATTGCCTGGGAAGATCTCCTGAATTTCACCAGTGGGTGAGTTTAGAGCCAATGCATTGAGCTTAGTAACTTGGGAACATAGCAGTCACCTGCCACAGTGAGACAACAAACCTTCAGGTTTCCTTTCCTATGCTTTTCCATTGCCTGTAAAAGCTAGTTCTTTTTCCATTGCCTGTAAAAAGTAGTTCTTTTTCATAGCCTTCTATAGCATATTAGAGGAGGAACAACAAAGGTTCCAGCTTACCTAATAGGCTTTTCATCTCTTGATCTCAAATTTCAGTCCCCTTTTCAGAAGGGCTGATTCTGAACACAGTCTCTGTTTGCTGAGAAAAAACAGAGAAAGGAGAGGCTAAGTATTAAGTATCACAGTTAGCAGCAGCATTGTGGGGAATGAAATGTTTCTGGGGTACAGTAAAAGACAACACCATCTCATTGCATATTTCTTCTTGCATATAATACTGCAAGACTTTGAGTACTTGAATGCATTCTGGCTTCCTTGGCTTTCACAGCAGGCAGACTGATGGTGTGTTCTTCCCTGTCTCTCTCTGGTTGATCTTTCACTGGTCATAGACCTGGTGGGGCTGGAGCTTGTTTTCCTTGACCTGAAGAGAGCAGATTGTATGAAGTGTAGGTCACAAAAATGCACTGCAGGCCTGATAAACTGGGCAAATAGGATCATAGAATGGTTTGGCTTGGTTTGGTTTGGCAGGGACCTTAAAAGTTCATCTCATTCCAACCCCACTGCTGTGGGTTGGGATGCCTCCCACTAGTCCAGGTTGCTCAAAGCTCCTCCTTGAGCACTTTTAGGGATGGGCTATCCACAGTTTCTCTGAACAGCCTGTTCTGATGTCCCATCATCCTCACACACATACTTGCATATTTACCACCACATTTGGCCACCACAAATATCACACCAGAGTGTGTGCTGCTCTTGCTAATCTATGACTTGGTATTGCTTTTCCTCTTGCTGTCCTCTGTCCTTGAGAACTGCATGATGGAAATGTGACACCAGTCCAAAGACCACTGGAAGCACTGGGAGAAAGTGTTTGAAGCAGAGTTTTTGTTTCTTCATTACAAGGCTGCTGTGTAAAACAGCCCCAGGCTGCCTTTTCTCTTCATTTTCTCTTCCATGGTGGCTCCTGAGCTTCATCTCTGTGGGGGTGACTGGGTTGAGTGAAACAGCCATCAATGTTTTTCTTAGGTTGGTATAAGGAAAGAGTGGTTTTAAAATGCTCTGAAATAACAGACACCTTAAGTAGCACTGTGGAAAATTCCGTTCTGGTGGTGTAACTCTTTTTGTAGCCTGTTTTCAAGTGCTTGACTCTCAGAGAAATAGAAATATACTTAAACTGTGATGGATTGTGTGTCTACAGCAGCTGTATCCTGGGAGCCTTTCTTCAAAGTAATCAAATAAAGATGTTTTTGAGGGTCTCAGGGAGTTGGGTTGATACCTGTGACCTAAACTAGTGGTTCCAATCCCTCACTTTTCCTTCCAGACCAGTCACTGCTGATTGTCCTCTCTGCTCCCCCCACTCAGAAGCAGCTGGGTAGTACCAGCAGGAGGTCAGGGGACCAGCTTTCTACACACAGATACCCAGTGGAGGAACTGCTTCTGGAGTCCCAAGGAAAAATGGAGCAGAGCTACTGCCTTTTTGCTCAAAGGTAGCTCTGAGATTAAAATGTTGGCCAAGTCATGTTTCCAATGCTCTGCTACTGCGAATTTGGAACCAGAGCTCCTCCTGGTGGCCTCTTAACCTCCTCTGAAAAGTTGGCTAGAGAGACATCCTCTCTGTGGAGATGGCCTTTTCTGAAGAAATGGTAGTAATCAGGTGTTTTGATTATGTTCAGATTAGAAGTAGAATAAAATAAGATGCTGTCTTTTCAAGTTGCATTGCAGTAGATAGGCAGCTGCATGCAGTCATACATCAAATTATTGTGGTGTTCCACCTGGCTTTTTTGGTCATCCCAGGAAATGCATTTCATATGTCTAATTTTAACGTAATGAAATGTTAGAGGTATAAACTCACTTGGCCCATCCCAGAGCTTAGTAGCAGGCCAGGCTGTTCTCTAATACCTTCCAATGGTGAGTTTGGATCTCAGTTGCATGTGCTGGACTTTTGCAGCGAACTGGATAATTTGTCAGTACAGCATCAAGGATATAAACTCACACCTAAGTGGATAAAACGGACAAAGGCAAAAGTACTGGAGCAGAAATGCTGCAAGCAACAAGAATCTTGAGTATCAGTCTCTTGTCCTGGAATGGAAGACAAAAAGATGTGTAACACAAGTACAGCAGCCTTCTCTCTGTCTTGGGGACTTAAAGTTTCCAAGCACTTTGCTGCTGTGCAAACACCTCCAGTGTGCTGGGGAACTTCTCTATGCAGACCTCCCGTACCCAGGCTCCTGTGAGGTGTGTGCATACACAGACTGCTTTCCCCACAACAAGAGTGCCAGTTTCTCAAATGCCATGCACTGCTACTTGGGTTTTTTTGCAGTGTTGTTAGCTTGCACTGCTACCTGTGGAAGTAGAATATTGCAATCAAAATAGTGCTTAGCAAAGAAGCACTAGAAGGTTCTAGAAGGTGACTCGGGGCCAGTGTCACTCTGGTGAACTTTGTTCATATTAACAGTGATACAAGAAAATACGGAGTCTTTGCAATAGAAATCACCAAATATTACCTAGAATGCATTCATATTTTGCCAAAGGATCATGGACTGGCAGAAGAGCCTCTTCAAGTTTGCTCAAGCTTTTTCAAGCTTGACGGCTAAATTGTCTGGATGTGTGGAAGTTTACACACAGTAAAAGTACTACACTCAGCAGAATTCACTGTGTTATTTATTTATTTATTATTGTGAGTATACTTGTCCATTAAAAAAGCTTAATGTTGGCGTTTTCCATAGTAAGACTCAAATTTGAGAAAAATCAGTTGTGTTTCAGAATTCTTAAAACACCTTTTTAATTTTTTCTTTTTTGAGCACAAGAACTGAATAGCTATAAAGGAAATTAGGCAAGTAGAGGAATTTGCAGAAGAGCTAGCAAATACTGTCTCAAAAGTTCATCACCTGGTCAGCAGGAATGGAAACTGATAATCCATGAAGTGTTTAGGTGTACCACTGTGAGTGAATACACAATGAATTGCCCAGGAACTATGATGTTAATGATGAAGTACAGTATAGGAGAAGAAATTGGTTTACAGCCTGAAAATTGACCAAAAAAAGCCCTTCCAAAATTTTAGTGGCAGCTGCTAAAAAGAAGTTGAATATTCTTCAAATAGCTTTACTAAATTTATCTGTTTAGTCTAGTCTGCTTTCTCTAGTAACATGTTCAAGCTTTACATGGAATTTCTTGCATCTTAATTTCATTAAGACTCAAATTTGTTTTACAAGTTCTTCATGTTTGCAGTTTGGCAATGGCATTTCTTAATGCATCAGTTCTGGTTTATTTTTTATGCAGAGTAAGTGTGCTGTACAACTGGAGGTGGTTTTGTCTGTTCTACATGTGGAAAAACGTAATACATTTATGGTCTCTGCAGCATCTCTGCCTTGCTGCACACAATCAGGTTGCACTGGCATGGCCCACCCCTCTGTCTATCCACCGCTCCCACCTGGATCCTGAATCCTTTTGCACGCTTCACAAGTCTCCTACTCACCATTTCATAAAGTTAATAGATCCAGAACTCACACACTGATCTCACAAGTCTCATACAATCACAGGTCCCCTCAGTTACCAGCGCTGCTCCTCTGCCTACTTGGTACCTCTGCTCAGACCCAGACCCTTGCTGATGGCTACAACTTGAGATTTGCCAGTGAAGTACACCCCACACCTGCACACAGTGGGTTGGCAGAAGATACAGGCCCTCTTCTGCCCCATGGCAATTGGTGCCATGCACATGGACCTGTGACTTGAGGTCTCACTCCACCTGCTTTGTTCTCCCTCACTGTTACTGTTTTTCAGGATGCCCATTGTTCCTGTCACAGTGGCAAAGTCCATCAACTACTGTATTTAAGGAAAGATTTAATAAAGAGGATAGGACCAACTTCATTGATCAGGCACAGGGTGTGTTCAGACAAGTGTACTGACCAGCAAACCAGTCTCTTTTATACCACTTCCTGTCAACTCCCTTTCCTTGTTTTTCCACAGTCCCCTTTCACTAAACCTTCTTGTGTAAATTTTTCTTAGTCATTACACCTCTCCCCTTGAACATCTCAAATCTTCTCAATCCTCTTTCTTTCTACTTTCTTATCAGTTATGAAGGTGGCCATCTCCAAAGCTGGGCCTGGGAGTTTCTTTCAATCATCCATCAATTAGTAACTAGAAAGTTTTAATCCTTGGCATCATCCCTCTTTTCTGTTTTCTATCAGGTTTGTCTTTATGTGTTCTTGCTTATCACTTCCCCTTTCATTTATTTTCCCTTTTGCACTGGATAGATCCTTGATTAAGCCTAATTGGACAGATGCTCTTACCTTCACATACCTACAGCACAAGGCGTTTTCCCAGTAGAATGACAAAAAGACAATGATTTTTATTGTTGGCAACTTGGATTTGAGTCATAGGCCAGGGTAGAAAGAGTATCAAACTCACCTTAATGCTTTATTTTATGAAACCAGCTCTATATTGCTAAACCCAAAAACCATTCCTGTCTTTGAAAGTCCAGCATGGAAGAAAAAACTGCAGATGATGCAGTTAAGAGGGCTAACATGGCATCTGGATCTAAAAGCTTTTCTGACCTCATAATGCAGCAGTAGGCACCAGCACCTTGCACTGAGCCCAGTGGAAGTAAATGACAGCATCTTTTTTTTTGCTTACTTGTATTTTGTGAATGATCTATAGCTTGCTGGGAGCATGGCTGCAGCTGACTTCCAGAGCAGATACAGGGTTACCCATGTGAATTAGAAACTTGTTTGTCTAAAACACATCCCTTCTGCATTGATATTACACCTTTAACCTGTTTTCTCATGGTTCCAAACTGTTTATTAGCAAGTTTAAAATAGCCACCAACGGAATCGACCACTTGCAGCAGTCAGGCATTGAGAAAAGGGAAGCAAACCCATGATGTATGCCTTTTGTGGTAATGCCTGTTTGATCTCTGGGATACATCCTCTCGACCTGACCAAGGGTTTTCAAGGAAACTCTTGCATAGTCATTGATTGTACCTAATCCAGACGTTCAGCCATTTATGGAGATGCCAGAATATGCAGTATGTCTCAACTAACACTAGATGTTGCCCGTGTACTTCAGAAGCTGATACTCATTGTGTGAAAGGAAACAGGCTTGAGGCTTTAAAGAAACTACCCCAAGTACAAAGCTATGGGCTTCCTATTTCAGATTTATTTCAGTCAGCAGTGCGACTATATTTTTGCCTCACTTTAAGTGGTGGCTATGTCTTCTCAGCATTGTTCATATCTGGCTAGTCCTGAAAGAATGGTGATTTGGAAGGAAATTCTTACCTGCTTTCTTAAAATTTCCATTGTTGGTTTTTTTTTTTTGTTAGCTCTGTATGAAGCAGTGCTACCTAGGGTGGAAATATGCACACTGTAAGTGGATGTGGCAAAGTTATTACTAAGCCTCACTGTTTTCTACCTTTGTGCTCTGTGTCTTTATCTGTTTGTCATCTTGTTGTCTCTTAAACAAAAAGAACATGTGTGGTTAAAACACTGAAGTGGGAAATTAGAGTACTTTGTTCAGATCTCTGCTCATCCAGGCATCATTTACCTATTTTAGATTAGTAGTTTTTCTCTATTTGGGCCTTGCTTTCTCCTTTTTTAAAAAAGAAGGGGCCTAGGGGTGCTTCCTCCCCACACAGAGGTGTTAATTCTTAAATATATATCTAAGTGCCTGAATGGGACTGATAAAATTATGTGGAGAAAAGTACACTTAGAAATAAAACCATTGGAGTCCTTACCTGTATTACAGATGAGAAGTCTATCCTACAACAATCAGCTCTCTAGAGTGTCATGTATTTGGAGGAATTAATGGCCAGTGTACATACAATCCTGGCAGCCAATTCCTCTGATCTCCAGCCAGACCACTGCTCTTGTTCTTTTGAGGCATACCTTGAAGTCTTAGCCATATGAAAATCCTCCAGTGTGGTTTAATCATGACTCTTTCACAGAAAATAAAATCATAGGAGCCCAGAATTCCATCCAATGACCATAAGTAAACATCAGGCTGGCTATCACCTTGCAATAGGAGACCCTTTGCTATTTCTGCCTCTTTACCTGTGAAAGAAAGCTACTTCCACTCCCAGTCCTATTTCCTTTCTTGAAGAAAATCTCTTCCTTCCTTGTGTACTGACTAAAAGTATCATCTGTATTTCTTTGGTTTTACTGCTCTTCTTTGTGGGATTCATATTACTCTTGGATTTCATATCAGTTATTCTCCCAATGGATCAAGGTGCTGCATCTTGATTCTTAATGTTATACAGCATTTCAAACATAGACTGTCTGGATGATAAATCCATGTAAACTGTCAGTCAGTCATGCACAAGGCCTGAATGTCTGACAGTTACTTAGCAAAACACACCTACCTGGTGCATGTCCTCCTGCTTACTGTTTTGATTCATCTTGCCCACAAAAAGAGGTCCTTAGCAAGGTAAACTCGATGACCCATTTGTCAAGAATCTCTGACTTTATAGAGAAATCTCACCAGGTCATTTTCATTCTTTAGACTGGGCTGTGAGTGGCTTCTCTGTAGTCAAACAGAATTAGAAAAATCTACAGCACAGACTTCTTCTGTTTGAAGAGAGAAAATAGAAGATTTGACATTTAATTGCTGCAAAGTTAGACAGCAAGAGTGTTTGAACTTTTGTTGTGGGTTTGTCCTGGCAGGCAGCTGAGCCAGACTCAGTCCCCTGCAGTGGCGTGGGGAGAGAGTTGGAAGGGTAAAAGTGACGAAGTTTGTGGGTTGAGAAAAAGACAGTTTGGTAGGTAAAGCAAAAGCTGTGTGTGCAAACAAAGCGTCAGCAGGCAGATGTTCAACTGTCTCTGGGAAAGCAGGGTGTTATCACATGTAATGATTGCTTGGGAAGGCAAATACCATAACTCCAAAGGCCCATGGCCCTTCTTCTTTGTCCCCTCAGCTCTATATGCCAAGCATAGTGCTATACAATATGGAATATTGTTTTGGTCAGTTGTTCAGCTGTGTCCCTTCCCAACCTTTTGTGCATTCCCCTCCAGCTCACTGGCCAAGCACCATGAGAAATTCAAGAGGATTTATGTTGTTCAAGGGCTGTTCAGCAGTATCTAAAACACATGGATGTCATCAACTCTTATTTTCACCACCAATCCCAAACACACAAGCTACTTTGTAGAAAATTAACATTATTGGGCAAAACTCAATACAGCTATGGGGGAAGATATTTTATGCACATTTAAAGTTTTATATTTGAAGTTGCCCAAACTTTGTTCTTTTTCTTTAACAGGTAATACTTCCAGGGACACATAGCAGCACAAACCAAAGTACCCAGGGTATTTCACATCGGACCAGGAATGTATGCTGCTTAGGAACAATGAATTACCATATTATGCTAGAAACTTCTTTCTACCAAAATCAAGTATTGCAGAGGAAATCTCTGATCTGTGAGGAGAACTGCTCTAGCAGTCAGGCTCTGAAGCAGTGGATTGCATCAAGCACCGTAGGGAGTTTTCCTAAACTGGCAAAATTTCAATCTCAATGCAGAGAGAAGTCCTTAAGTAAGGATTGCTGAGACTCTGACAAGAGGCGGCTCCAACCCGATGCAGGCAGAGCTGGGAGTGGCAGCAGCCAGATCCCTGCACAGATCCTTCTGCATGCACCAGAAAAGGTGTGGAGAACCTAGACAGAGCTCCCACAAATCCATATATCCATCTGGATGTCAGGCTGTGGAGAGGGTCAGAGTCAGTCACTAGTATTAGGTGGCACTATTGTTGGGGGTTTATTTTTATTGTGAGATAGGATTAAAAAAGGAAAGAAAACAAAGCAAATTTAAACTTGAAAACACACAATAAAAACTTTATTTACAAATTTAAAAGAGGAAAATGATAATAATGAGATAATCAGAATCAAATTCTAGATAACCTTTCTTTTTATCCACTGACAATGCAAAGATAAAACCCTCGACTTTTAGTCAGTTTACTGCCTTTAAAAACAGTCTTAACTTCAATTCACCTGGGGAGAAGAGTTTTTCTTATTGTGCTATGGATACTTTTCCCACAAGAAAACAGGTTTTCTTGTAGTTTTGTCTTGAATGAAAATAACTGCCCAGGGAAAATCTATTTTGCAGTGAAAACACATTTCTCTTGTTATAGACTACATTACTTATTGAGGTGTTATTTTTAAGAATGAGCTACTTTGAGTATACAGCAGGTTTCTTATTTATCTCTAGGAACAAAGGTCTCTTTACTATCTTCTTCATTTCTCTCATTCCTCTAAGTTTTTCCTTAAATCACAGTAATATTCTTCTGTTTCAACCACTAATATTCCAATTCACAGTTGTACCCAAAATTGCTACCTTCCCCCAACACATTTCATGCGTCACAGAGAAAATAAACATAGTCTAATATCCTTACCATAGTTTTACAAAAGAATTTAAATTTAAGTTCAAAATACTCTTCAATCCCTCCATCCAAAATCAAACTTCTTCTTTACTGATGTCAAAGGTTAAGTTTTATCATCAATTGAAACAGTTTTCATAGAGTCTCACGATGCTGAAAGGTTAACTCCGGATTCTGCACTGAAAAGAAGAGCTTGCTGTGTTTCCCCGCTGCCACGTTGTTCTTGCCAGCATTATGTTGACTTCACCTTTCTGAAAGACTGAAACTGGAGAAAAAAAATTGCAACCGGTGTTTTTGTTTTTTTCTTACCTGCAGTAAAGTTAGTTCAAAGTAGTTGAGTAGACAGAGTTTGCCATGAGCCATACGAAAGAGAAAGAGGCTGTGGCTGCCTGCACCATCTTGACTGCTGAAATCTTCAGCTACCTGACTGCTCCCTGCTCCAATCCCCCAGCCAGGTGGCAGCTTTTTGTTTCAAAGTTGCTTTTAGTTTCAGAGTCCTTTCTGGCCTCAGGAAGCCTGGTGAGTTCCTGGGTAATTAGCAGTTTCCCTCTGGGAAAGAAAATTTCAGCCAGGTCAGAGAAATCAGATCAGCTCAGGCCCATCC
>VZTB01006573.1:280217-315323 GCA_013397245.1 Thryothorus ludovicianus
GTGAGGAAGACTCTGCACCTTCTCTGGGCTATCTGTTCCATGCACAGTCACCTGCATAATAACAAGTTCTTTCTCAATTCAGATGGAACTTACTGTGCATCAGTTTCTGCCCGTTGCCTCTTGTCCTGTTGCTGGGCACCACTGAGAAGATGGTCTCATCACCCTTGCTCCTGACACCCTCCTTTGAGAGATTTATAGACATTGGTGAGGTTCCCTCTCAGTCATTTCTTCTCGAGGCTGAACAAGCCCAGCTCTCTCAGCCCTTCCTCACTAGAGAGATGCTCCAGCCTCTTAATCATTTAACCCCTGTCAGAGAGGCAAGTTCCCTGTAGGTGGCACTGGGTCATCCTCACCTACACCATGATGGAGAATATTCCTCAAGTCAGTCACTATCACTGTTTTGAAAGAACCATTCAGACAACACTTGCCCTAAATTTTAAGTCTACAAATTAAGCAGATTCAATGGCAGATCTTAAAGCATTATTAAATCTTTAAACATTCAAGGGTTCCACACTTACAACTTGCTGTCCCTTCCTTGTTCTGTCTTATAGTTCTGTGTTATGCACAAATCTCAAGGTACTTGGGTTTGTGTGCTTAGGAAAGACGCAAACCAGACTTTCCCCTGGACTGCTGGTATTATTGACAGCACTAAATGGCCCCTCATTTGAGTATCTGTCAAAAGTGCTGTTCAACAGAAGGATGTCAGAGAGAGTTTCTTAGACGTCATTACTAATAGGAGGAGGTTGATACACAAGATCCTGGAGATGTCTTTTGGCCTAAAATATTTTATGATTCTATTTGTGATTCTAATGATATATTAAGGAACACAATGACTTTGCTTTTAATAAATGTAGTTCTTAAATTTTCTCAGCTGAACGCAAAATTGGGGTATCTCATAGTTCAATTTTTTTTTATCTTGTAACTTGTTAAATGGCAAAGTTTTGAAAGTCTTTGCCAGTATATTTTATAATGTGACGTTCAATAACATCCATATAATCTGGCATTAAAATTTATTTTAGGTTATATTTGTAGTATATTACCACTCAGGCAACTTACTAGTAGTGATAGAAAGAAAACCTATCCACATTTAATTCACATCTAGGCTTAGCTCTGACAGTTCAACTGAACAACTCCAGGCTATTCCTCTGAGCTGTAAACTGCCTTTTACTATCAATATTTTTTTCTGCAATGGAACCATCCTTTTTGTCACAAATTATATTCAATGCATAATCCAAACAGCAAGTACCTATCTATAAAAACAAGGATATAAAATAAACAAAAAATAATATTTTGAGGAATCCAAATAACATAGCTAAAAAGAAATGGCAGCACACAGCAATTGCTTTTATGAAACTATTAAAACTTATTCACTGGGGAGCTCCTCAAAATTTGGCAATTCTTCTTGCCCTGTGTAATTTTTCTCTTTTGTTGACCCTGATGGCAAAATATTGAATTGTAACAGTGAAGAAACATTACTTTTTTTTTTTTTTCAAAATATAACCAATTGGGACTTTCTTAAAAGCTGAATGTCTTTTAAAGTGGGATTTGTTTGTCTTTGGTAGATCATAGAAGACAGTTAAGATGTTTGGGATAGTAAAATGTCTTGCCTTGATTCACTCAGACCTTAAACTTGACAATACAGCAAATACTGAGGAAATTTGGTCATCTTGAGACTACCTGTTGTTTAGAGTAGTGGTTAAAAATTACTTGCCTGATTTAAGTACTTGCCTGATTAAGTACTTTAAGCTCTTTGAGATTCTATATGAAATGCTATGAAAACATTTTTTTTTCCTTCCTATCTGTCCTTAATTTACTCTTTCTTTAATATTCATCCTGTTTTCATGCCTAGTGGGTTTTGTGGGGTGGGGATTTTTGGTGGTGTTGGCTTTTTTTTTCCCCCCGGTTGGTTGGGGGCTTTTCATTTGGTTGGTTTTGGTTTTGTTATTAGGGTTTATTGGTTGGTTAGTTGGTTTGGTTGGTTGGTTTGTTTGAGGATTTTGGGAGAGTGAGATTGAGTGGGGGTGGAGGAAATTTGGTTGGTTGGTTTTTTACAACCCAACAGGTGTTTCTCTTAAGTTTCATAGCATAAGGATGTGATAGTGCTGTGTCCAGTTCTGGGCCCTCAGTTTGGGAAGGACGTTGAGATGCTGGAGCACGTCCAAGGAGGCAACGAGGCTGGAGAGGGGCTGGGAACACAAACCCTGTGAGGAACAACTGAGGGAGCTGGGGGTGTTCAGCCTGGAGAAAAGGAGACTCAGGGGTGACCGTATCACTCTCTACAGCTCCCTGAAAGGGGGGTGTAGTCAGGGTGTGGTCTCTTTCTATAGGCAGCAACTGACAGAACCAGTCTCAAGCTGTGCCAAGGAAAATACAGGCTGGATATTAGGAAGAAGTTTTTCACTGAAAGAGTGATAAAATACTGGAATGCTTTCCCTGGGGAGGTGGTGGAGTCACCATCTCTGGATGTATTTAAAAAAAGACTGGATGTGGAACTTGGTGCCATGGTCTAGTTGAGGTGTTAGGGCATGGGTTGCACTCAATGATCTTGAAGATCTCTTCCAACCTTGTGATTCTGTGAAAAAAACTATTATCTAGTTGTCTACAGCATGACTAGATCTAGTGTTCCTTTGATTGAACATTATATCCTATTGCATAGTGAAAACTTCAGGGGCTCCACAAAATTAAACAACAAAACAATAAGGAAACTTGTGTTCCTTGTTTCAAGTGAACAGTTTTGAGACCAAAATATTGAGAATTTGCCAGGTAAACAGAAGTGGGCCAGTGGGAATCTCATGAGGGTTTAATGAGACTAAATTCAGGGTGCTGCATCGTATTAGTATATCAGCACAGGGCAGGGATGAACATCTGGAGAGCAGCCCTGTGAGAAGGACTTGGTGGTGCTGTGGGTGAGAGGCTGGACATGACCCAGCCATGGGCACTGCCAGCCCAGAGAGCCAAACGTGTCCTGGGCTGCATCCAGAGCCCCGTGGGCAGCAGGGGAGGGAGGGGATTCTGCCCCTCTCCTCTGCTCTGGTGAAGGACAGAGCATCTCTTCTGTGAGGAAAGGCTAAGAAAATTGGAATTGTTCAGCCTGGATTAGAGAATGCATCAGGGTGACCTAGTAGCAGCATCCAGATCCCTCAGGCTGACATCCTGTCCTCCATGAGTGTCAATCACACCACTCAGCTTGGTGTCATCTGCAAATGCATTGAGGGTGCACTCAGTCCCTTCATCTGTGTCACTAATAAAGATATTAAGTAACACTGGTCCCAAAATGGTCCCCTGAAGGACACCACTTATTACTTATTATTCCATCGAATCTCTAAGCCATTAACCAAATATCCTCTGGATGCAATTGCCCAAATAATTTCTCAGTCTGCTCATCAAATCCATCTCTCTGTAGTTTAGAGCGAGGAATGTTGTGGGGGACTGTGCCAAAGGCTTTGCAAAAGTTCAGATAAAAGACATCTATAACCCTAACCTTGTCCATTGGTGGAGTCACTCCATCATAGAAGGCCACTGTAGGCTGATCAGGAAGGACTTACCCTTGGTGAAGCCATACTCTCTGACACAAATCACATCCCAGTCCTCCATGTGCCCTTACATTTAGCAGGAAAAATAATTTTCAGCGCATATTACGAAATGACTGACTCTATTATTAAATGGTGTTTTGTCCAGCTGTGGTCTCAGACTGTCAAAAAGCAAGTTTATCATTGTGAATAGCCTGAACTACATATAACACTATAATCATTGCATCTTGTGAGGTCTAAACACTTAAGAGGACTTCTAAAAGTTCTGAAAATAAAATGATAAGTGGAAGTTTGATTTGTCACAGAAGTAGCTGATCTGTTTTTCATCAGAGGAAGTGCTAATGCTTTGGAGATGTTAATAGTAAAGTGTTTGTAGTGGCAATGGCAAGGATTTGGCAGTGCAAGTTCTCCAGCAACAACATTGTCTGAAAATGTCCCAGCTTCCTGTCAGTTCTTGCATACTCTAGTATGTGCCATTTCTTCCTTGGTACCTGTTTGTGGAGCTGCACAATAAGCTCATTCAGCCCTTTCTAACAAAAGCAGTAGCAAAACATTAAAATATACAATTTTATTTATTTTTAAAGTCTGCTTTCAAAGGCACAGGTTACATCTTAATTCTAATGGCTGAAATAAGTTTATTCCCCCTTCAATGAGATTTCTTGGATAGACAAGTGAGGTCCCATGGTAGTTCAAGCGTTAGTAGATATACATGTATTATACATGTATAATAACAGGGAGCACTAATTATTCTCTCTACCTCTTTGCAGGTCCCATGGGAGGGTAAATTACACACAACATTTTGATCATTCAGCTCCAAGGGAACAAAGGGGAAAGGAATCTGTCACCAACACCATTTGTTCTACACTAAACTTGTTTTACTACTCCAGCCCTGATCAATTTTTTTTAAAACAATTGATTTCAATGAAACAACTATGCTGAAAAGGAATTTAAGGAATTTAAACAAATTTAAGCTAGATAATTTTCATTAAAAATATCAGATCACTTAACTATTTATCAGAAGAGATTTCATGGGCAGCCACCTTTCAAAAGATGTTTCTACTCTTCTCTAATATGCAAAGGTTTTATTGTGTTTTGTTTGACTTCTGTAAGTGGAAATTTAGGACTTTTTAGGAATTCCTTTCTACCTAGTCCCAGAAGATAACTTATTATAAAGGTAGTCAGTTAGCAAGAATTAATTTGGCATGCAAGTGTGCAAGGATATGTATGTATGAGGTAAGAGGTGACAATAACTGAAATATTCCAGCTGTATTGTAGGAGTGATTTGACAGAAAATGAGGCATGAAACACAATTTAATTGTAATTAGAGTAAGTTGATTGCCTATTGTAGTTTATATTGAAAGATGTAGGGGTGGAGCTTTTAATGAGCTGAAAAACTAAAGTGAAAATTGAGATAACAGTGTAAGCACAATAGAAAAAATAAAGCAAGGATTTTAAGAATGAGGTTTTGGTACAAAAAATATATTCATAAGTGTGCTGCTATACTTCTAATTTTGAAAATATGAACCAGTAGACTTTAGGATGTTTTAGAACCATGCTACTTTATATAGTTTTTCCACAGTTTTATTTTCTGCAGATAATTTACACTCAATTTGGAACAGAAAAAAACTGATAGGCTGCATGAAGGTCTGGCTGACATGGCAACAAACAGATTCTGTTAGTCCTGACACTGAAGATAATCTGTGGTAACCTAAAACTGAAGGAGACAGTTGTCATTTACTGTCATGGGATGGCTTGATTAGGGATTGCAGTCTAATGCTGCATAGCTTTGTATCCATGGCTTGGATATACAATACAGAGCACACATCCTTCTCAGGAGCTCTGCTTTGTCTAAAACAAAAATCAGCTCAGGAGGCTACCTATCCATATTACTGTTTTTATGAGAGGTGGTTATCTATGGTGATTATTTGTAGCAAAAGCAGTAGGTTTTTTCAGCTTCTCAAATCATCAGAAGGGTTTTAGTGACCATCCTTCTATTCAAGTATTTCAGAATGTCTTCTCATTTGCAGTCTAAATTCCCTTTTATGGAAATTTCAAAGCTGTCATGTGTTTGTGTCTTTGGCTTCTATCAGGACCTTTTCATGCTGAAAGTGATCCATGAACCATACCCACGTAATATGAAAGATGTTATGTGTCTTTCTGACTCCATTTTACGGATGTAAAATGGAAACCCTGAAGAATGTGTTTGGGATTTTTGTGGATTTGAAGGAGTGGTCATGGACTTTTTAGGTTTTTTTAATGCTTTGCAATGCTTTTCAAATTCTTTTTCAATCTATCTTCCATAGGTTTTATAATGTGAGTATTTATGCCATTAATGCCATTTTTTGTGGCCACGATGTCTGTTTTTTATTGTTGCAAATGGAAATCAAATATATGTACAATCTTACCTGTAGATTGTAGTACAGATATCCTTGGAAGATATAAATATTCTTCATTCTGTGGAATCCTGTAATATATTTGAAAAGAAGGGTTTAGATAGGGACCTACCAGACCTAAAATAAGAGAAGTAGAAATACCAGACTGGATTATAGTAGATAGCATTTTGCATGGAAATCAAAATACTTGGAAAGCAAATTTTAGTAAGTGTCTTTTATTAATCTTTTATATATCTCATTTGAAAAGAGAAGGATATTACATTTGCTCTATAACTGAGAAGACCACTGTGTAGGATTTTTGATGAATTCAGTGATATGTCAGCTCTGGACAGAATATTGATATCCTGCTTTTAGTGAGAGCTCAGTACATAAATACGTATTTCAGAAAGGTGACCTGAGATCATAGTCAAAACTGAATTATTTTCTGGCATCATCAGAGGAATGATTACTAATCAGTTGGAAAGGCTGAAGCTTCATGTTGCAGCCAATTTAACTTACTTTACCTTGTAAGAAATAGTATTCTTAGTTGAAGGAGAAAAAGGAACAGGAAGGTCCAAATATGCATCTTTTCACATGGCAATACAAAAAGAGAACAATAGGAAAAAAAAGACAAAAAGTCAAAGGAGTGTCCTTAAAATCAGACACATTTTTATATATCTCTGAGGTCATATGTATATAAATGTAGGCAAATACTTTGTAAGAAGGTGCAGGCAAAACAAACTACCCTTTAAGTGAGCAATAATATCGTGATCTTTGTCCTTAATGCTGTACTATATTAAGTGTTTTACTTTTCTAATGATTCTTTTCCAGAACTTAAACTTTCAAGAATACCGTGCAGGCCTCATAACTAAAATGGTCCAAATTCTTCAAAAGTGTTGGCTACTGTCAATACCTTAACCAAACAGAAAGTTCGGGGTCTTTTGAGCTCTTATCAATGGCCCTATGGGAACAAACTCCAGTAATCATTCATTGTGTAACAAACAAGACCAGAGATGCCGTCTAAAAATGTTGGAGGGGAAACCCCCAAAGACTGCTTTTCATAGAGAAGAGTTCTCAGTTTGTGAGGTAATGTGAAACAAGGAATCAAGATAATTATCTCTGCCTAATAAACATAAAGGGTCAATCTAAAGGGTTAATCTAAAACATATTTATTGATTTGCTGAACATGAAATGCTTTATTTTAGAAAAAATACTTATGCAGGTGATAATGAGAACACGACAGAGCTTAAGACTGAGTCTGGAAATTGTCTTGGTGCAAGGGCATTAATTTTATGACAACATAGCAGTGCTGTTTGATTTTAATTACTGATGGCAACCTCCACAGACAAGACTACAGTGAGAGAAAAAGGTGACAAAGAACCTTTCTACCTTCTGAGAAGGACAAAGAGGCAGAGGAAGAGAAACTACAGAAGCCAGATAGATGAAAACCAAAGAAAGAAAATCTTTGGAAGAAGCAGAAAGTGTGTTGACATGTCTAGAGAGAAACAGGACACAGTGGCACCCCTTTCCTGGTGTTATCTATTGGACAGGCTACAAAGAATTCACACTCTCCCTGCCTACCCAGCAGGTGGCATCCAAAAGACACAGATCACATCAGATTTCTGGTTTCTTCCTGTAAACCATAAATAAGAAACTTCTTCTTCAATGTTTTGTCTTCACCTACTTTCATGGGGAGAGATGAAAACAGTTTTGTGACCAGAACTTGTGACCATCCTAAAGAAAAAAAATCCTCTCTGAGCTAAGACTGACATTGTATAAATAAGCATTCTTGAACAGGTAGTAGTATAGCAGGAAAGTAGTTCCTCCCAAAGGGTTGTTGGGATCAAAAATGTAGAGTATTGCCAAGAGGCTTCAAAACCATCAAAGGTGTAGGATACAAGAAGACTTTGTTATGGCTACCCAGGATAGTTTGCCTTTACTATCCAAGTAGTCTTCAGAAGAATAATTTCTGCTTTTTTGGAAACATGAAAAAGAGTTCTAAGTCAACCATGCTAAAATGTTTGATTAGGTAATTTCAGTAATTGGTGCCATAATCCCCTGTTTATTCCATTAAATCTATTTTACTCAGAAAATTAAAATCTACTGGAAAGCAGTTTCTGTCATGAGGTTTACTTTCTGAAATACATTCTATGTGAAGATTTTACAGCCCATTTATGCCAAACTCTAGTCCTTAAGACACTTCTTAATTTTTAACTCTGAAAAATGTTGCTTCTTAATTATTCCTATGCCATTGCTATGATTGTTTCTCAGTGGTGTGTATTTCTAACATTTTTTACTGGAATTGTGACTGCTTTTTCATTTTATTGTTAATGCTGTGTCATTTTTAGCACAATGGACATAAATTGTATATGCACGTGAAGGATGTAGTTCGCAGAGTTGCTGGTTGCCAGGCTGTTCTTTAGTTGAGGCTCTTGGGTAAGAGAGGCCAGCTAACAGAGGAAGAGCTCAGAGGCAGCCAACATAGGTGGCAGTTTGCAGAGCAGGCTGCACAGAATGGGGCTCAGCAGCTTGGTTTGGAAAGGCACATGTGTCCTCAGCAGTGGTGTCCCTCAACAGCTGCTGGGGCTGTCCGTGTGGCACTTGAGCTGTTACCCAGTCAGAGCTGGGGTTGGTGGGTGCTGGCTTCCAGAAGAGCAAATGGAGCAGTGGGGAAAGAGCTCCTACACTGCTGGAAGTGTGCCTGTGTTGAGAAATGGTGTAGCCAAATGAAGAAGCTGTGGGGAAAGGCCCACAGACTGTGCAGAAGCAGAGATGATGGAGAAAAGATTAAGCATGTCTTTTCTAAGATTCTGGCTTCAAGAACATGAACATAAAAATATCCTGAAGGCAGCACAGGTAGAGTCTGGTTTGGGAGACAAACACTCCCATTATGGCAAGTGTTGGAAGTTTTAAGTTCAGGCATTAGGAGAATGGCTTCTGCTCTACCTGTAGAATTGCTAATAAGGAGTAGGTGCAGTGCTTTTGTAGTTGTCAAGGGTTGACAGCTCTGCCAAATGAAGCCTCTAATTGGCTGAGCTTGAGCCTTGCAACAGCACCTGGATGCAGGCAGCAAGTTACAGAAGTGTGAGACACTCTATGGTGATCCCTTTATGACACTTCAGAGGTGAATAAATAGAAAAGGACCTGTTTTAGTTTTGTTGAGGTAAAATGAGACTTGCTGAAGCCCTGACTTGAAAAAAAGGAAAACAAGGATCACAATTGCTGGGGCAACCAACAGAAATACAAATCTTCCCTAGTTATTATGTGCATCTGTGGAAATCAGAGCTTGAAAATAAAAGGAATTAAATCAATGTGGGCACCAATGCTGACAAAAAAAGTGCAAAAAATCTGGGCCATTGAAGATGAAATTCTGAGAAAGATTCTCATGGAAACACTCTGGACAATGAAGAACTCATTTCACATGCAGGAGACATGCTTGCAGTTCCTGGACAGAAATCCGAATAAATTATGTGCTGATTTTTGGTTCTGTGTTTCTCTTGGATGGGATTATTTCTAGAGAAGAAGTGTTACTCTCTCTTCCATGTCAAGGACTTGCTGAAGTGGATGGAGCGCTGCCTGGGGATGGATGGGGAGCCAACTGAGAGCTCATGGATCTGGATTAAAGGCAGGGCAGGGTCAGGTGACATTATAGCAGGGGCTCATTGCAGGCTGCCTGACCAGGAACATTGAGCAGATGGATCTCTCCATAGACAGATAAGAGCAGCCTCACATTCACAATCCACAGAGGGGACTTGAACCACCTTGGCAGCTGTTAGACATAATCTGGGAAGTTTCTGGAATGCAGTGATGACAACATCCTTCTCCAAGTGACAGAGTAACCAGCAGGGAAAGGTGAGGTTCTGGACCTTGGTCTCACCAACAAGGAGTGACTGATGTGGAACGGAAGCTCCAGGACAGCCTTGGCTACAGTGACCATAAAATGGTGGAATTTTAGATCTTCGGGGCAGTGAGGAAGGCACACAGGAAACTCACTACCCTGGACTTCAGAGGAACACACTTTGACCTCGGGGATTTGCTTAGTTGAGTATCATGGGAAAACTCCCTGAAGGGATGAGAGGCCAAAGAAAGCTGGTTGATATTCAAGGATCACCTTCTCCAAGCTCAGGAGCGATGCATTCCAGTAAGGAGGAAGTAAAACAAAAATATCATGAGGCCTAAGTGGATAAATGAAGAGCTCCTGGACAAACTCAAACACAAAAAGGAAGCACACAGGGTGTGGAAGGAAGGACAGCAGCCTGGGAAAAATACAGCAAAAATGTCCAAGCAGCCAGAGATAAGGTTAGGAAAGCTAAAGACCTGATAGAATTAAAATTCACTAAGGATGTCAACAAGAAAATTAACTATAGGTACATTGGTGATTAAAGGAATCCTAGGGACAATATGGGCCCTTTATGGAAGAAAACAGGACACCTGATTACCAGAAACATGGAGAAGACTGAGAGTACTCCATGAATTTTTTTACTCCTCTGGTGAGTGCTTCAGCCACACTGCCAAATTGCAGAAGTCACAGAAAGTAAAGGGACTGGAGAACCACCTGCTGTAGGAGAAGATCAGTTTTGAGACAATCTAAGAAATCTGAAGGTGCACAAGTCCACAGGACTTGATGAAATACATGCATGGATCCTGAAGGAACTGGCAGAGGATGTGACTAAGACACTGTCCACCGTATTTGAGAAGTTGTGGCAGTCTGGTGATGTCTGGAAAAGGGAAAACATAACCCACATTTTAAAAAGGGTATGTAAGGATGGAATAGGGAACTAAGCCTCATCTGTGTTTCTAGACCCATCATAGGTCAGATGCTCCTGGAAAATACAGAACTGCACGAGAAAAATAATTTCGTAATTGTTGATGACCAATGTGCCTTCACTAAGTAGATAATGCCTGACGAAATTAGTGGCTTTCAACAGTCAGGTTACAGCACTGATAGGATGAGGGGAAATAGCTTTAAGCTGAGAGAGAGAGTAGGTTTATATTAGATATTAGGGAGAAATTCTTTAATGTGAATGTGGTGAGTCATTGGCACAGGTTGCCCAAAGAAGCTGGGATACCTGGAAGTTGCCCTCTCGAGGCCAGGCTGGATGGAGCTTTGATGGGCCTGATGTACCAGAATGTATTCCTGGCTGTGTCAAGGGAGTTGGATCTAGGTGATATTTAAAGGCCCCTTACAACCCAAGCCATTCTATGGTTCTTTGAATAAGGGAGTCTTAAGGAATTGAGTACTTTCCCCTTTCTGGGGAAACAACTTATGTTTGCACATATTCCATGTATATTTCTTAATAAAAGACATTCCTCAACTTCTATGGTGTGGTATAATTTAATTGACATTTTAAGTAGGCTATCCCTCTGTAGCTGAAAATAGCTTTGATATCTCCACCCTGCTCAGAAAGTAGAGCTGAGAAGTAACTTTGTTGAAGTAAAGGACATCAACTAATTACTTTTAAAACCTTCAGAATATGTTACATAATTTTTTCTTCTTCAGAAAAGAATTCTTCAGAATTTTTTATCAGGAAGTCAGTTTACATGATCTGCTGGCACAGGGCCTGCAGAATAAATATTAGCTGCTACCTTTTCTTGGTATTAAATTCTGCAGCTCTAAAGCCAAAAGATGCTGTAGAGTCCTCTGGGTTTTAAGTTCACTTCATTATTTTGGAAGTGCACGGTACCCAAGATAGAAATAATCCTTTGTCCTGAGTTTCTGCCTTCAGTGTACAGAAGAGAGAGAGATTTAAGTGGAGTCAGGTCTCCTTCAGCATGACTTAACATTTATATACCAGATAAGCTGACGAGCTGTCCCTGTAGCCACTTCAGCCTTGGGAGAAAAAGTTTCTTCCAGTGTTCAGTCCCTAGTTACAGAAAACATGCAAAAATATTGTGGGAAAATGTATTTCTTTTACATTACTAAAAGGCTGAAAGAGGCAGAAGAAATGTTACTGAAAATGAGCACTGCTCATGAGAAATACTCAGTTGTCACCACTCAAGGATCTGCCATGCCAGTGACAGATGCTGTGTATCAGTTTTTCTTTGAAGTATTTTTAGCAGGTTTGTTTAGTGTGTCTTTTAAGAAAATAGCATTCTGCATTACCCCTGTTTTAAATGCCCCAAGATACTGTCTTATTAAATTGCACTAAAATGTCCACACTTACAAACTAGAGTAATTATAGGAAAAAAAAGTTAAAAATATTTCCTAGAAGATGGGATTAGTATGAATTTTATTAATTTATCCTACAGTGTAGACCAGACTTCTTTATTCTGTATCTCATGTAAATATTCATTCTATTTGAATGAACATTATGAGAAACTAATGAGGTAACTGAAGTTGCAAAAATGTTCATGCTTTGCTTCTAGTGCATATTCTGTATTAAGTCTTAGCTTAGGTGATAAATAAAATTTCTTTCTCATTCAAAGCATATGTATGTATATGCATGTATACATATATACATATATGTACATTTCTTTTTAAGGTCAAGATGCTTAAATAAATCTTACAATATGCTCTTGGACCTGGAATTCCTATCCCCTTCTGTTCTAAAGCTGGGTTTGACATACCTAGATCTTTCTCTACAAGCATTTGCTTAAGCTGTTATTAGCAAAATTCCCTGACAGAAATTCTGCAAGTTCCTCTTACCATCTTCTGCCATGGCTGATTACCATTTGTCATCTTTTCAAATCAGGTAATTTTTACTGTGAGGTGGATGAATTTAAGCTAAGTATAAGCAACATTTGACTAAATCAACTTTCTTCAAGGTCACATAAGAACTTTCTAAAGGAACGAGGTTCTTCTACTCTTGTTTTCCCTAACATTTCACTTTTTTCCTCTCTGGTGTTTATCACCATCAAAACAAAAATAAGAATTGGCAGCCTTGCAGGTGTCTCCATTTTAAAATAAACTATTTTTTTTGTCATCTTGCCTCCCTGGTGCTCTTGTATGTGTTTGGCATCTAATACACTGCTACTTCTAAAATAAGGAAGTCACTAGTGAGAACCAAGGGTCTATGACATAATTAATTTAAACTGTGATCTAGCACATGATATCAAGAGTAGTGGTTTCATATAGTCTAGTGAATTACCCCAGGACCTGGCTGTAATTAAGTTACTGAGCTCATATAAAACTATTCTGTTCTTCTTTCAACTACTTAGTAAAACTACTAAGACTTTTGAAGGCAATGATAATCTGGAGAAGTTCTTCCCAATACAGCTTAGTCAGACTCTCCACACAATATGCACCAATGTTTGTTGAGGTCTTTCTGAGCTTCTGACAAAGTCCTGTCTAGCTTTACACTGTGCCATGAAACACTACAGCAAAGAGAAGGATTTAGACATATGAAATGGAATTCTGTCTCCAGGGACCTTCTGACTGTGGTTTGGGTACCTTGCAACAGGGTTGGGTTAAAGACACGTGTCAAAGATTAGACATGATGAGGATTATGTTGTTATTTACAGACAAGGAAGAAAGATAGTTTTCTAGAGTTTAGACTTAAAATATTTATAGTTAGGACCACAATTAATACTTTTCCAAGATAAAGTATCCTCTAAACAACACATGATTTTAAGTTAGTTGCCATTTGCTGGCCTGAGTCCAGGAAAGTATACTCAGTACTTCAAGATATGAGTGAAATTTAAAAACATATTTCTAGGCATGCTTAAATGCAACTTCTCCTTAAGCTAAAAAGTTGACTTAAGGAATGTGCTCAAACCATTTTTGAAAACATAATGTTATTTGTAATGCTGTTTGTTTTATAGGCTTGTATTTTGCTTACTGAAATTTACACACTTCCTAAACTTTTATTTGTAATTCTCTTTATTTGATTTTCACTGACTATTCTCTCTACCCAAGAGTAATGCCTTATTAAACTGGATGTGCCATGGCTTGAAGACACTGTGTGATTTATGTGGCATGACAGAGATGAAGTGCACAGAAATTCAAAAGGATGGGATTGGTAGGATAGGATCCTATCTTCATTTAATAAGGTAACAAAAGAAACTGGATATATTTGAAAGATACCTCTGTGATTTTCAACCCATTGTTTTAAAAGTAGATTTTTCATAGTGACAGTATCTCATTTCATTGGATGCATTTTTGAACAATTTCAAAGATACCAGTTCAACTCTCTCTGTAAATAGTTTCCTAAAGCCCATTTCTCTGTTTCCTCAGCGTGCATAAAAGGATCTTGTCACACACCTTGATGAGACAGTTCAAAACTCCTCTTTCACCTCCACAGAAGCAATGGGAAAGAATATGTGGAGTACTTCTCCCTTCCCACACTTACCTGTTCCTTGTCCCAAACCCAGACCATGTCAGTGTTTGTGCCCTCGTTTGATGAGACATCCTATAGTAGCCTCTACACACACAAAAGGCTTTCTCTAGCAGAAAGATGGGCATGGATGTCAGTCTGAAGATGATCATTTGGTATCATAGATTGACTGAAGCTAGAGGAGATGCAAGAGATTACCTAGATCAATCCGCCCGCTCAGAGAAGGCTCAAAGACTTATTTACTGATTTTTATGCAGGATGTGTCTTCTGATTACTGTTTTAATCCTTGTAGCATGTTCCCAGTTGAATGTAATAAAATCTGTGTTCACTTTGAACTTCCAAGGGCTTTTATCTTAGAAGCATAAAAAATCTGTTTCTTTTATCTATGTCATATTTGTGACCTAGATGTGGGATTATTGATATGGTATGGACTAGATAATCATGGCATAGGATATGGTAGTTTCAGATGCAAAATTCTTTGGAATTCATGTTCATCCAGAACGGGGACACCATGATTAGAAATACTTTTCTAGGGAGCAACATGAGGAAGAAAGAAATAAAAATGTGACAAAAGCTCCTTGAGACTCGAGACTGATCAAGTTTCAGAGATTAATTGTGTTAAAGTTCTTTATTGCAGAAAAGTTATGGTTCCTTTTGAATTCTACCTATTCCAAATCTCCAATACTTCTCTGTGAAAGGAATTGCAAAATATGAGTCCTGAAAGAGTGAGGGCTGTGATCCAGTTGAAGTTGGATTTAAGGCAGACACAAACTAGCTTGTAGATTCATAGCTATTACGGAGGAATACAGATATGAAAGGTAGTTTCTGTCTGTTCTTCCTGCTTTTTAGAGCTGTGCAGTGCCATTTACAGTCTATATTTGTGAACACAGTGGAAACAGTGGCTTCCATGAGATTACTTGGAAAGACTGCTGTTTTGTAGTTCTTCCCTGTGATATGGAGCAGGTCCAGCTTCTAGAAGCTGACCTTAATTTCTTGAAGCATTTACAGTTAGAGATAATATTTAAATTAGTAGATTGAAAAGAGCTCTTTCTTTTGCTTGTGAATCTACTGAAGCAGTTGTTTCTAGACATGGTGAATTTCTAAATTAGTATCCTAGATGATTGATTTTTTTTAAACTCTTAATTATTTTTCTCTTTGTATATCAATGAAAAAATAGAGTACATCTGATTTTGTCAGGTACTGTTCAAGAAGCAATAGATTGCTGCTACGGTACAGTTATTTTTGCTCAACTTTTCTGCATTTATATAGAGCTCTATCATTATTTCCTCTGATCCTCTCTGCACTTGCTGAGTTTGGAATAGTATATCTTTTGAAAACAATTCATAGAGAACCTCAGGCTGTATTTGGACCTCTGCATAAAGACAAATCTTTCTCAGCTGCATTGATGCTTGTCTTGAGCATAGGTCCTGGCCCAGCTGAAGCTTCTGAGCAATTTCACAAAAAGCGGGGATATTCAGAAAGGTATCTATCACACTGATTGCACACGATGTCAGGCAGATTTTTACATATGTCAATATCAAATATCAAAATATTTTAGTAATAATTAGGAAATTAATTATTTAGGCTTATTTGAAAAAAAATTCTACGTGGCCACTTTAAAATCCCAGTCTCTTTTAAATGTATCCTTATTGTGTCAAAATATTTGATGCTACATTGCTCTGTATGAAATCTTAGCTGTGTAACAACTGACAAGATTTTACTGCTGGCTTTGTAAAAGCTGAGATTTTATCTGTGTGGTGTAAGTGCATATATATATATTTATTCATATTATATCTATATGGTGTAATTCTTCACCTTTATAAGAACAGTAATAGGTTTTTTTTGTGTCTAAAGTAATATGCAAAAACTATATGCCTAATGATGCCTTGATTTCTGGTTTTAAAGTCACTACTGCTAAATTTATGTGCTCAGGGATTTGGTGGTGTTTAGTTCTTCAGAAAATTGTCATTTTCATTTTAGGTCTAAATATTAGACTTAAACCCCTGATTCCAACACTTAAGCCGCAGAGTTTTCAAAATGGCAAATCCCAAAGCTTCGGCTTTTTCAAAAGTGACCAGATACAGAATTTTACTTACTATGAACACTCATAAAACTTCTGCTTTATTGCAGACTGGAGTCAATTTCATTGGGATAAAGCCAAGGCTCTGATGCAGAAAAAAAAGATGATATAGGATGCAATAAAACAGGAAATGGAATAATTTTGATAAACTGCCAACTCAACTTTACATGGGAGTTTGCTCTGTAAGAGCTTGCAAAATGTTAACCCAGCCAAGTATGTAATTTTCATGCCATGTTAGAGTACATTTTCACAAAGTTCATGTCAGATCCGAATTGTGCTCTTTTAATTCTCACTTACAGTTTAGGATAAATTGAAAGATGGTTTAAGATTTAAAAGTTGCTATTTACTGTATTGTTATGCAAAATGAAACCTAGGTTGTAGTGGCCTTCAGGCCGTTCCCATTTTTATGGCTTTTTAAGGTGTACCACATTACTTTCATGTGGCTCTTTTATGAAAAAATGAATGCCAGTAAACTGGTACATTTTTCCAATTTTAAAGCCTGAGAGTGGAATCATAGAAAGGTCTGCATGACATATGGCCAACCAACCATCATTTTTGGTAAATTCCACTTTTCTACCAGTATTTTCTTTCTCTTATGCACCAGATGATCATTTTTACAGCTCTCACAACTTCCCTTTCCTTACACATCCATAATCTCTGATTTCTTTGTTATTAATTTCATTGGTCTTGTACTTTTTTTTAATAGGTAACAGCGATTCTGAAAGGGATGTCAATATTCAAGCCATGGTGATAAAATCATATGCAAAAAAAAGATATCTTTTTTGCTATTCTATGGTTTCACAAACAATCCATAATTACTGCCTTTGCAATTTTCAATAATTTTCTTCTGCCTTTAGTTTTAATTCTTAACTGTTAATCTCCCTTCAGTTTTCTGTGGTTTTTGTGCTTTTGTTCATTCTTCTGGACCTTCAACCAATTCCAAACTTCCCAATTACAAGTAGGTTTCCTAAGTGCAATTAGAAAATAGTTTATTCTGTCGCCCAAATCACACAGATAGGAATTAACAAACATTACTAAAGCACTCACATTAATTAGTTTTGTGACACTATGTTGGATAAAATTGAGTTACTGCATTAAGCCAAAGTTAATAAGAGAACGAGCTGTTCCCATGTTCTAGTTTTGGTTGGGATATAGTTAATTTTCATCACAGTAGCTAGTATGGGGCTGAGTTTTGGGTTTGTGTTGGAAACAGTGCTGATAACGGGGATGTCTTCAGTGTTGCTGAGCATCTTTACACAGAGCCAAGGCCTTTTTTGTTTCTCACACCATCCCACTGTATGTGAGCTGGCCATGCATGAGGAACTGTGAGGGGACACAGCCAGGACAGCTGATCCCAGTTAACCAAAGGGATGTCCCAAAACACATGGCCTCATGTTCAGCCGATAACAGCTGCAGGAAGAGCAAGGAAGGGGAAGGACTTTCAGCGTGATGGTGTCTGTCTGTCCAAGTCACCATTACATGTGACAGGGCCCTGCTCTCCTGCAGATGGCTGAGCACCTACCTGCCTGTGGGAAGTGATGAGTGAATTCCTTGGTTTTCTTGCTTGTGTGTGTAGCTTTTGTTTTCCCAATTAAACTGTCTTTATCTCAACCCACAAGTTTTCCAGTGTCTACCCTTCTAATTCTGTTTCCCAAACCCACCAAGGGGACAGGGACAGTGATTGAGTGGCTGTGTGTGGTGCTTGGTTAACAGCTGGGGTTAAACTACAGCAGCTATTTGTTTTTCTGGTATTTTAGTACATGGGAACTTCCATCTTCATTTAAGCTCTCTGCTTTGTAAAACTTGTCCTTTCCCTGTGCTGCCAAAGACTGACAATGAAACGTGTTCAGGAAATACAAAACAAATAAAAAAACATTTCCTCATAGAATCTCTCAGATAAAAAGTTCAGATTTCTAGATTTCAGATTTCTGAAAAATATATTTGTGGATGTTGGTTTTACACACTGTTGTATTTGTCTTAAGTTATTTCCCTTTAAGGTGTGTTGTAAAACACACCTTATTTATGACTACCTGAAATGGGATGAACTGTCATCACTGGAGGTACTGAAGACCTAAACAATATCAAGATCCAACAAGTCACAATATTTTGTCTTAGTGTATAGTGTGGTGCATGTGAATACAACTATTAAGCAAGTTTCAGGAATGGAAATATAGGTTCTGAGGAAACACAGGATAAACTCCTATCCTCCCTTGCTTTTCAAAAACATGTGATATGTTTGACTCAAAATCCCAGAGACGCAGTTGCAAAAAAAAGAAAAAAATCACAAATACATCTTTTCCAATGACAGCAGAAGCCTGAAGTGGAAGTCTCCAGTTAAATAAATGATCAAAGAACATAATGATTATGATAGAAAGCATAAAATGCAGTTTGCATTTTTAATTCTGGTGGATGAACTTAAGTAATTCCCAACCAGAGCCTCTCTGTTTAACCTGAAATTTTGGTATTGGCAGCAGTGAGGTGGATACAGCACCTGATATATTTCAGAGTTGCAAGTTACAAGAGCAGAGCAGTATTGACCCCCAAAATTTAGACTGTTTCAAGGATGAAAAAAGTGTAATACTCACTCCAGTGTAAACAGACCTGTTCAAATTGCCTTGGTATCTGTAGTTTGCTTTGTGGTAAATGTGATTGCAATTTTTAAAACAGATTCAAGTGACATTCCTGGAAGCTACACAACAGTCTTTGTTGAGATTGAAAGAATTTGAAAAAATCATGAATCATAGAATCATAAAATTTGCTACTCATTCTATGATTCTTTCTATGAATCAGTTTATTCTGAAGAATAGTATTACCTATTTTTTCTAAAAATGGATAAACAAGTACTCTCGGGAAGCATCATAGAATAAGGGTATTCCATTTTGTAATGTGAAGTCAGGCCTCATGGATCAGTTGTAGGTGTTTGAAAGAATTAAAGGTGCAAACCAATTGTAATACTGGTAATACTCTTGGCATTCAAAGTATTCAGCAAAGTCTCCAATGAAAGAGTAGCAAACTACTGAATAAGGAGTGTCTGTATTTGTTTAAACACCAAAACCAAAACCAGAAGAGATTTTATTCATAGTGATGCAAGTACTTAGTAAAAACCCATGAATCTCCTTGCTAAGATCACTTGTGTTCATTATGGCTGTAACTGTTCTGTAAAAGGGGATGATCAATGAAGTGGATTATTGAAGATACACAGAGAAGTAAAAACAAAATAACACTGAAGAGCTGCTGAAGAACCTCATGCAGTTAAAAGAATAATAAAGTCGCAGATGTATAGATAAACTTTAAATAAGGCATGTGGGACAAAATCATAATTCTTCCTACAATCTGCAAAGTTGTGACACACAGTTCTATGAAAACCTAAAAGCAGCAGTCAGAAAAGGGCAAAAAAGCAGAAGGAAAGCAATGGAGAGGAGCACAATTCTACACCACACGTCTGTACAAATCATTGCTGGTCCCACTGAGTCCTGTTTGCTGTTCTGGTAGTCCCCAGCTGCATCATTAAAAAAGGTTAGAAAAGAGCAATAAGCATCATCACAGGTGTAAAACTTTTTTTTTTTTTTGGTTGGGTTGTTTGCTGGGTTTTTTTATGAGGAACAATTAAATAGGCTAGTAACCTTCATCCTGGAAAAGAAGTGAATGAGTAAGAAATAAGAGAGCTTTATATTGAGAAGATCAAAAAAATGTAGAGGAGAAATCACAGTGTACTTTAAAAGAGGAGGATGGGCATCAAATTAAGTCATTAGTTAGCAGATTGAAAAAAAACACCCTACTGTATGAAATCTAAAAACAAGAAAAACACCCCTAGATTAGGAAAGCATAAGCCACAAATCAAGGGTACCTAGAAGAGGTTCTGAGGAATAAATATTGTATGATCTCTGGTTTTATAGTATCTCTTCATGCTTACTGAACTTGCTCACCTTTGCAACCCTTATCTTTTAAATCAAGCTGCTGGCTCTCCTGCCTGGCCATTCTTTCTGCCTGTTAGGAAAGGTAACTGCTGCTTGAAAATGGGATATTATGATAGCTAAACAAGACAACTAAATTATAATAGGACATACTCAGTCAACTTTCAGCTAATTCATAGCATGTTTATGCCCATCTCTGCAAGACCATTTGTTTTACATCTTTTTCTGCTCTAAATCTCTTCTTTCCCACATTTACATGTTGCAAAATTTTAATGCCACTTGTTATATAATCAGCATGCTCATCTGACTAAAGCAAAAACCTATTGTAGATAAATCTATTCCATTCACAAAATGGAAAGCCAGTTTCCACGTTGCTAGAGCCCATCTGTTAACTTCACAGCACCATAAAAAGTGGAAAGAAAATTTAAATATATAGTTAGTGTTTTTTCTTTTAATTCATATAGCTAATGAACCTGCAAAAGGGCTTCATGCAGACATATGGCCAGCATTCACAGAAATGACAGCTACATTTTTTTCAAGAATGTATCTTTGGGAAAAAATAGAGAATTTTTTTTTTTTGCATTTGTGGGGCTTTTCAGGTTTTTTTATTTTTTCAGTGCTGTTAACCAGGTATGTCTGAAGGTACTGAGGCATACAGGGATAGACAGTCATTAAGTCATTAAGTACCTGTTGTACCTATTTAGGATTTTTTTCTTTGAGTTTCAAAATTGTAATAGTGTTTTCTGCAGACTTTATATAGTGACTAGTTCAAAAGGAATCAGTACAATGTTTATTTTGCTACTATGAAGCCTCTCATCAATCATATTAATTATGATTCTGCTGAAAGGTACATACAAAGTTACTACTTAAGACTAACTTATAATATTACAAGACAAAGCAATAAAATGCAAAAACAAAAAGTGATCTCTGTGTTTCCAAGCAGTTCAATTAATAAACTACATATCTGAAGTATAAGATCTGGGAGTGGAGACATGGATATATATGCCTCCATTATTAGTCTCTTTTGAAAGTGTTTTGAATTAAAATACTACTAATGTTCCTTCACTGATTTTGCAGTAAGTCAATATTTATCCCATTTTCCACTACAGCCAGCAGTATTTTACTTGTTACCAATGTTATAAATTTCATTTAGCTTCATCCCAAAGTGGCAGGAATTTTTCTTTTATCAATTCTCATAGATTCAACATCATATTTCTTCAATCATGCAATGAAAACTTGCCAAGCTATGTGTTTTAAGATAACAAATGCATATTAAAGAGCCATTGGCTTCAACTTAAATCAGCTTAAATTTTTTTTCACAATATTTCCCATTGTTTATTTCACTGTGCACTAAAGATTTCAAAAGCTGAGAGCAAAAATCTGGGAGCTTTTTAGATCTTTAAAATATTTTCTTGAGAAAATTGCTGCTGTAACTTAAAAAATGCTTGCATGACCACTTTCATTCATTCCACTTAAAAAAAAATCTGGAAGAGTCTGTGTTAAAAAAAAATATACATCTGTAAGGAAAATTTCTAACAAGGATGATTGGAAGTTGGGAAAAAAAATTAAAAATTATGAAAACTCTTTTTAGAGTCTGAACCAAGACATCAGCATTCAAGTAGAGATTAGAATTCAATGGGCTGTTTAAGCAGTTTCTCTAGTGCTGAATTGACAGCTTCAGCTTTTCCAATAATTAATGTAGTGGCAATTCAGAGCAATTTTTCTGAGCACTGGTGTTTTCAGCCATAGCACACAGAGAGACCATCAGATGCAGCTCTTTGTGCCACAGGGGATGAGGTGTGACCTGTGCTTTGGTCATTACCTGTTTTCAGAATCGCACGACACCCACACCACGCAACGGCGTGCCGCATTTTCCTTTAAACGCAGAAGGAGAGGAAAAATTTGTGTCTCTTGTTTGGAACATCTGGTGTGAATTTAATGATGGTGATACTTTCCTGAAGCCTTTGTTGTCAAGGGGGCTGCCCTGCCTTACATAACGAGTGCTGCGCTTGCACTGCAGTGTCGCGGCTGTCTGCTCCTGGCGTTTGTCAGAAAAGGAGTGCTCTGCAGACGGCAGGTTATGTAACCTGGCCCAGAAATGACATGACCAGCTGGCTGCCAGATGAAGCTGTAGAGCGTTTGCAGAGCCCAAAGACGTTTTTCTTGTTAATACAGCTTGTCGTAGCAAACTAAAGGTAGTGTGAATGCTAGTTACTGACAGGCAGAAGTATTTCGCCTGATTGCAGCATAAAGCTAATTAGTCTATTCTCTGAGCTATCTCTAGTATCCCTCACAAAAAGCATGGAGAAAGAGGTGAAGGAGGAAAAGCACATACTGTGTAGACACAGCATATTCCATCTGTTTAACATGTTTATTCCATCTGGTTTAGATGTTCTTCCTGATTTATTATGACCTTAGTGAGATGACCTTCTCATTCCATTGAGTGGGGAGGGTTCAAGATGGCAGGCTAACAGAAAGGAACTGTTCTTTCTGAAGGGTAAAATTAGGTGGGCTGAATTCCACATACTCTCTAAAGCTGAAGAGCCAGGGAAACAAAGGATATAGTAACTGAAGTCCAGGATATGTGATCACTACTCATCTCAGACTCATAGATTAATGAGTCAAGATTTAGTGCCTTTGAAATATTCTTAATACAACTCAGAGGCTTTGATTTTTTAAACCTCTTTTTCTTTTTTTCCTCAGAAAGATGAAGAATTTTCTAACTTAGAGACTCCACATATAGTCCTCCTATATAGAGTAGTTAAATATTCTTACATGCTGCCTATCAAGCCATAAGTATTCTTCTTGAAGTCTTCTATCCAAAAATAAGTATATAAAAAAACCCTATATTTCTCATATTAACAGACACCATTTACCCCATACATCCCTTTTCCAAGATGAAAAGCAAATTTCCAATTTTTATCTTCTAACACAAAATGTAATGTCTTTTTCTCGCAGCAATGAGCTTTCACAGCTCACCATTTTCAGTCACAGTTACAATCTTTGGCTTATGCAACCGCTTTACTGCTGTCCTCTTTGAACTCTACCATTATCTTGTCTACTGAGTGTGTTCACCATTACCCAGCTGCTTATCTCCTTCTTGCTTTCAGAGAAAAACCATCCACAGAGAGAATCTTCATGCCTTTGCAGAGCAAATGGCAACTGTATGCTCTCACCCTCTGCAGCAGGAGCAATCCTCGATTGCTTGACTTCATACCTTCATGACATTTGCAAGGAAATACTGTCTGCTTATTTTTATGCCTGAAGTTTTCCTTTTTAGGCTGACCAGGCATCTGTTCAATGTAGTGAACAGATTTAGACGATTTATTTCTGGCACTACCTGTTACTGAGCGGGGCATTCACAATACCGCAGTGTCTTCTGCAAGGTTATTACAGTTTTTCACTCTTACAAACACTTCTCTTGCATTCTGCTCTGGAATTGGTGATATATTACTCTTTAATCTTTGTACCTATCAACATTGGTACTAAATTTGGGCTGCTCAAGATGGCATCATTACTGCCCTGCATTCCACTGGAGCCACGGCTTCCACCTATGATAGTAATGGGGAGGGAACCAAGGTAACTGTGTGTAGTATAACAGAGAGAAATGGCTGCAAAGTTGAAGCAGACCTTTTATTCAAATGTCTCCTTTCTGTTGAATATGAAAGTGCTTTCTTTGCCCAATGCTATAAATTTTATATAGTCACCTTCCCCATACACTAGAAGATACTAGTCAAAACTGGGCATACTCTTCTGAACTCTTTTGCAAAGCCTAAGATAAAGACTCATTTATTTGTTGAAATAAGTGTTTTCAAGCATTCCTCTAAAGCAAAATCCATTCTGATCTGCAGAATGCAGCCCACTATGAGTTTCAAAATATTTGTTCTTTGGCATAAAATAGTAATTACTTGTTTAAATGACAGATTTTGTTTGGACTACCATCATATAATCACAGAAAGGTTTTGATTGAAATGATCCTTAAAGATCATCCATTTCCAATGCTCCCCACTACGGGAAGGGACATCTTTCACAAGACCAGATTACTCAACGTCTCATCCAATTTGGCCTTAAACACTTCCAGTAATGGGCCATCCACTGCTTCTCTGGACCTGCCCCAGTGCCTCACCACCCTCACAGAAAATATTTCTACCATCTTTCCGCCATAAAACTGACCCTCTATCAGTTCAAAGTCATTTCCCCTAGTCCTGTCACTACATGCCCTTGTAAAAAGTCCCAGTACAGATCTCTTGTAGCCCCCTCCAGGTACTGGAAAGCACCCTAAGGTCCCCTGGAGTCTTCTCTTTTCCAGACTGAACAACCCCAACTCTATCAGCCTGTCTCTGTAGGAAAGGTGCTCCAGCCCTCTGATCAACTTTGTGGACCTCCAATGGACTTACTCCAACATGTTCACATCTTTCCTGTGTTGGGTCTCAGGACAGCTGGACACAGCTCTCCGGGTAGGATCACTCACAAACAGAGAAGCAGATTAATCTCCCTCAAACTGCTGGCCACTTCTTTGGACGCAGTCCTGGATGCAGTTGGCTTTCTGGGCTGCAAGTGCACATCACCAGGTCATGTCAAGCTCCTTGTCCAACAACACTCCTAAGCACTTCTCCTCAGGATTGATTTCTATTCATTCCCCGCTGAGACTGATTTTGTTCTTGGGATTGCCCCAAGGTGTAGCACCTTGTGCTTCTCTAAGCTTCATGAGTTTGCACAGACCCACCTGCCAAGAGTGTCAAGGTCTCTCTGCGTGACGTCCCTTCCCTCCAGCCTGTTGACTGCCCCACACAGCTGAGTTTCAGTGGCAAACTTGTCCTCAATCCCACTGTCCAATAATGCCACTGTGGGGCAATAAAGGTGTTGAACAGTGCCAATCCCAGTACTGAACCCTGAGGATACCACTGGTCACTTGTCTCCACTTGGAGACATTGAGCCATTCACCACAACTCTGAGTGTGACATCCATCCAGTTCCTCATCCACCAAGTGCTCCGTCTGGCAAATCCACATCTCTCCAGTTTAGGGACAAGGATGCTGTGTGGGATGGTGTCAAATGCCTTGCACAACTCCAGATAATGTCAGTGACTCTTCCATCCACCAGCTTTGTAACACTGTCATAAGAGGCCATCACATTGCCTTTGAAACTGTTTTACTGTATTAGAGAAAGTATATACATAAATAGTTGATTATTCTAATGATACTTGTGCAGAATTAATTGTCTCCATTCAAATATTTTTTCTCTGTTTCCTTTTGTTTTCCTCCTTTCCCATATGAAATATGAAAATACAACTGTATTGCTTTGGTATTTCTGTAGCCCTGAATCCTAAACTATTTCAGAGAAGAAAGGTAGCTTTTGTTCCTAGATTTTACCCTAAGATTTCAAAGAAATGTGACATCCATGAGAATATGAACTTTGATAATCTGGTTTTCCATTAATTGCCAGACCATTAAAAATGGAAAAGCTACCAATGACAAAAAAAAAAGTGTGAAAAAGTAAAACCACAAAGTAACACAGAATTAGATTCTCAGAAATAGAGGTATCAGTCCTTGAAGACAAACTTTGCAAAACATCTCAGCACAGACCATACACAGATTTCTTTATTTATTCTTCTTCTAGCAGTCATCTAGAAACAAAAACTAATTCTGGTAAATTTAAGAGATATAGCCCATAATAATACCTCACTTAATTTTTCTTGCTCCCTTGAGAATGTTTCCACTTTTGAGAAGCCAAATGAAAATGCATTTGTGTCTTTCAGAGAGTCTCTTTGTGTGCACATGTGTAATTAAACAGTGCTGATAAAGTTAGTTTTAGAAGGTTTTAATGTCTAGAAAGTTTCATTTATCTCTTACTAAGATATACTTACTACTGTATTTCCATATAGAATTTGAAAACCTTTCAATTATTACCTGAAATTAAGACATAAAGTCGTTCATGTGTATTGATGATCACACTAAAGATCATAATTTGAAGTTACAAGTGAAGAAAGTGAAAACAAGTGTTTGTTTTGCATGTGCATCGATTCTGTTTATATAGGAAATCAGGCACATATACAAGTAGATGACCCAAATTAGTTATTTGTTTTTAGTTATCTGTTCACATGGGTGATGAGGCAAATAAAGGCTATAAGCATAAATATGCAGCTGCACCCATGACCATGTTGAAATCAGATATGCAATTGCTTATGTATGATGCCCAATATTCAACATTTACACCAATTTTACTGCTTGATATAGATATTTTATATTACTGCCAGTATTGCTTTATACTTTGACAACTGAAAAGAACTGATTCTGATATGAAGGCATTTCTAATTTTTGTACATGATAATAAAAATATCTCCTAGATATATCAGAATACTCAGAATATTTAGAAATAGGAAATATTTCTCCATTTTTATGTTCAGTAGAAATCTGTTAATACTGAATCTTAAACTGCATCAGCTTTTATAAAGTCTTGAAGATATTTTTTTGCTGGCACATTGAAACATGACAAATACAGAATCAGGTACATATATTTCAAAGAAAGGATGAAAATATTTCAGTTATCTGACAATATGAGTAGAATAATTTATTCAGTCTCAGGCATTACATTTGTACTCTGTGAATGTGAATAGTTGTGTGTTTTCATACCTGTTTTATTTGATGCAGAGAAGCAGTAATCTTCATCTAGGATCAAGCTCACTCAATGCCTCTTAGCAATATGCTAAAAATCAGTTCTAGTCTTTACAGGTGTTTATATATAAAACTGTTATTTTCTATGGTGAATTGTAGCTGATGTCCCTCCTTTCCAACATGCAAAGCCTTCTCATCAGTAGACAGAGTTGCAGGGAAGCATTCTTGACCCAGGCTTGGCATTACCTAGCAACATTCTATCATGAATCTTTCTTGAAGATTATTTGAGCTTTACTTTATTAAGTATTATCTGCAAATAGATGAACTGACCTAATGGTTTTATTTAATTCTGTCTTCATGCCAGAGAGCAGAAGAGCAATAAATAAATGCCCTCCCTTTCAGAGACTGCCTTTCAGGTGAATAATTTGACTCTCTTTAGCTGTGCCATTTAATTTTCAGTGCTCGAACCTGAGACAGATCTTGGGATTTATAAATCGTTTTTGTTACCTGTGTGCTGTCTGCACTCAGGTTGGAGGACGTGTGTGACAGAGTGTCAGACTTCACATTGTCGTCCATAGTCAGGATGGAATTCCAGAATAACATCTGGGTTGTTAAATGGGAACAAATCCCCCAGTTTCAGGGTTCAGCTTTAGGGTATCAAAAGCTGATACTGATCTGTCACCACCTATGAAAAGCTTTGCCATCCATGTCTTCCCACAGATATTTTGTCATGGTGAATTTCGTGTATCTTCAGATGCTTCAAGGAAAATCCTTAGTTTATTTTGATAACATTTGTATAGGCTGACATTTAATTTTACCTATTTATTTCACAAGAAAATATGTTATTATGGGTGTCATATATATATATATGGATGGATGTGTTTCTGCAAAGAGAGTGCACTTTGCTCAATACATGGCAATTGCCAAGACTTTAAAGAGCACGTTGAACCTCTCTTTAGATTGTAAATGCAGAATTCCTTAGAATGCACAGAAATGCCAACCTAATGTTTCAAGTTTGTAGATTGTTTAAAAATATATTTCTACAATAATTTTGTTAAATGAATTATACTTTGTAGATTAAAGGGCAAATTTGATTTAACAATCACAGTTTGTTAAGCAGAAATAATGAGAAATGGCTATGCTACTTGTTAGATCTGGCTTCTCTTGCATAACAGAGGGTTCTTGGATGTTCTCTTCAGCCCATTCCCTATCAACTCAGGTTTTAATAAATAACTTCTTAATATTTATACATTTTATGTTCTATGCTAGCATCTATATTATCCATGGCTTTGTACAAATCAATCACTTTCTGTGGGATAGTGGTTTTATACTTTCTGATTTCACAAAGGAACACTTTGAAGGAATACTAAAAAGCTGTTCATATTCAAGTTCTCAATATTATATTTTTTAAATCCTATTCATTTTTCCTACGGGTACTCTAGTAATCCTCTAAAATCTTCTTAAGCAGGACATTTATAGCAGCGGAATCAAAGTAATATTATATGCTTAGAAACACACAGGATAAGAATTTTGAGACCTTAAATACAAGCTAATGGATGCATAAACAAGAAGGAAAAAAAAATTGGTTTATGCTTGAGGTTTTTGGGTAGAATTGCAGTGATTTTGTATAATTCTTGATTGTACCACAGACCCCCTGGGTAAGTAATTTCATCTCTTTTTGTCTTTGTTTCTGCTCATCATAACAGATGATAAGATACACTTTCTTCCTATACCTATTGTATTTAATAATGGCCACTCAACACCGTTACATTCACCTTGTATAATTCTGAGTAACCTGACCTATAAATCATAATTCTGCCATTTATCTGACAGCCTGTACAGGATTTCTAATTTTTAAATTCCTATTCTAAATCCATTAGGCAACAAAACACGTACCAGTCCTTTTGGGAAGATGGTATCAACTTCAGTTTTTAGAAGCAGTTTTTTAAACAAATCAATGAATGAGTCTCATAGCTCTCTATTTGGGGAAAAAAAGCTCCAGTATGTGTCCATAAATTAAAATTAATTATACAAACCAGGCTTCTATAGCAACAAGGTGAAGTACTAGCAAAATAAAGGAAAACCCTTCGCATAGAAAATAGAGAAGATAAATAACACAATATTTAATAAACTTTGTTCCTCTGGGCCTGCAACAAGGGTTTAATAACATCTAATACTAGGATAGTGAAGCAAAATCATTAAAATTTTGACTCATTTCCTCATACTTAAGCTCTTATTTAGTAATATATATAAGGAGTTTAATGGTCAAATTAGAAACACACAAGAATAGGCTTCTACATGTAGAAATCAGTGAAAATTGTCTTAAGAACGATCAGCTTGAAGTATTATTAACACTTTAATCTGATTGTAAGCATCTATTTTGAATTTAAATTGCATTCATAGTCTGCAATTCAAAGGACTAGAACAGCGCAGGATTAAAAAAATATACAGTATATTTCTGGGAATGAAATTTTGGAAATGTGTTTTTCCTGTGTAGTTATTCTTTTACTAAATAGCTGAGAAAGTTGGTGCATAACTAGAAAGTTGATGCAGAACTAAATTCTGGAGTGAGCCATGTAAGTAGGATCATAATCCCAAATATTCCATGGAAATGTTTCCTATGAACAAAGAAAAAAGAAGACAGGATGAGTCTTCTGACAAGTTCTCTGAAAGATGCCTTTTTTCCTTTTTTCTCTTCTCTCTACAGCATAAAGAGATAAGTACCCTAATTATAGTAATCCTTAAGTTGCAGCCATGAACGAAACCACATGGATCAGGAAACAACAGAGATGAAATTGTTCAAGCACTTGTTAAAATCATCTTATCCAAACCTCCTGGTATGAAAGGTTCACTTTCATTCTTCTTGGTGCTGCTGTTCTATATTGTGAAGATTAGTGATTAAAAAGAATGAAAATTGATTTTCTCTTCAATAAGCTCCCTCCTAACGAAAGTGCACTTGTGGTGATCCTGAGCTTACCTAATGAAACAGCACATATAGCATAAGAAGTCAAAGCTTCTAATACTCAAGAATTTTTTTTTTACTTTGATTGCTAAAAGGAGAAAAAATCCTGATCATAAATCATGGTTAATCAATGGAAGTAGTGATATAAAGCATCATTGAGCAATGAATACTCATTTATGCTTTGAACACCTTCACAAAGACATTTTGATTAGTGAATATAAAGCATGTATACTAAATAAGCAAAACACCTCTTTTTTTTCTTTTAAGCTAAAGCGTTCTTTTTCCAAGTATAGCCGAGTGCTACTCAGTGCAAATATTTGGGAGATACAACTCAAGTGCTGAAAAAAGCAAGACCCCCAAACAGTAATCATTGTTAAGACTGATGCTAAAAAACATTCCGCTGGAACAAATTATATGTTAGCAGCCTGTTACCAAGTGGCCCACACTGGCCAGTGCTACAAACCTCGCAGGCACAGGTGCTGTGTTTGTCACCAGCAGATCACAATTCAGAAAAGCAGCAGGACAGAATCCCAGGTTGTGGTAAGTTCAGTCACTTAAGCACCTACTTTCAGGATTTCCTCAGTTTCCCCAGTCAGAAAAAACCTCTTCCACTTGAGAAAATATTTCTTAGAAAAATGAAGTTCGTGAAGTGCATGAAGATTGGGTTAACCTGGGTTCAGCTCCTTCTCTAGATGAGCTCTTCCCACTTTTGCTGTTTTTCAGAAGCTATTATTTGATGGGCCCACCAACTGAATGGGAACAGGGTAGGGGGACCAGGCTCCTAGGGTCAGAGTAAGCGCTGGACATTTTGTGTGAAATACTGAAAATCTCAAGGCTGGATTCAGACAAGCCAGTGGGACTATTCTCACCAAGTTCACTGAAACTGGCTGGTGACAAACACCAACCCACTTCAATACATCAGTGTAAATCAAATATTTTCACTGGCACGTCTTACGGGTGATCATATAACCAGCTATGAGATTTATGCATTTTAGGTGACATGAGTGTTAAAATTTTCTTTCAGAAAATAAAATGTGATAAGAGGTAAGGAATGTGAAATATAAGCTGTTCACCAGAAACATGGTGTGGAACAAAAGTTCCTTAGTGGAACAAAAGTTGCATATTGTTGCTATGATACCTCATCAGGAAAATTTATTTGAGCAGTAGAGATGATTTTTATAATCACTTAAGGCTTCCAAATCCTTTTAGAAATACTGCTTTATGTTTCCAAATAGGCATTGCAGTTAATATTGTGCACTTGATACATAAATAAGACCAATACACTCACTCTCGTGTCATGTTTTTCTCAAAAACACTTTCCCTTATATGCCCATATGAATACAATTACTGATTTGGCCATACTTCTGAGGGCATTTAATTTGTTTCTGTTTTGTAGTATGTTTGAAAGGATGTTATCTAAACAATTCATTGTTTTCTGCTTAGAACATGATGAAAAGCATTGAGAATAATAATTAGATTGCATTATTCCCAGCTACCCTTAATCACACAGTAAATAATTTTCATTAAATACTTATGTTAGAAATGTTTACTACACTGTAGTGAAAATCTTAATTGCCCTGAAGTGTATTGTGTTGTGGTTTTCTTTTTTTAAGAGATATCTCTGAATATTTAGGACATCTCTTATGATGGCTCTGAAATAGTTGAAAAGCAAAACAAAAAATGGAAGTTACTTTTGTATTTCTGCTGCTTATAATTTGAAATCATTGTCTTAGCAACTTATATGTCCATTGTACACGGAGAATTCTTTCACCCAGTCCATATAACAAATGCAGGAAGAGTTCAGTCTACTGCTTTCATATTACACAGATCCTTTGACTTGTACTTTGCAGTGAATCACCAAATGTTCCAAGTTAATTTTAGAAAGGTGAGCTTGCATGGGGTCCATAAATTGTTGCTGAAAATGCAAGATGAGTGTTTCTGTACCAAACTATAATTGAGCCCCAGCATATTTTATGGAGGTCAAAGCAGTTGAACCATTAGTTTATGTCGGTGGAAAGCAGAGGTTCTGAAAATGACAATATGCATTTAGATGCTGAGGTGTAAATGTAGACACTTGACTCAAAGCTCTCTATCACCCTTCAGATGCCCTTGATAAAGGAAAGCAGGGATCCACATTTCACTCAGAATATGATTGTGCTTTGGTATGTAGACCTCCACAATCTTAAAGCTACTTTAGCAAACCTGCTTGTAAGCAACAAAATCATCAGTATTTCATTATATCCATGCTATTGGTAAGAAATGTTGAGAAGATGTGCTGTTAGTGTTTCTTAAAATAGGGCAGTTTGGGAATAAATTAATTGCTACTGAGAGCTTAAGCTTTCCTTCAGTCAGTAAACAAAAGTAACTTAACAATTGCAGCCTTTTTACTAAACTAAGATCTAACCAATTCTGCTTTGAGTATAAGCAGCTCAGTTTTGGGGTTTTTTTTCAGTCAGTCAGTCTGTATCAGGCAGCTCCAGATCCATCCATCAGGAAGAATCCATCCTCATTAGAGCTTCATGATGGATCACTGTGGCAGTCTCTTCCTGAATTACCTTCTGCTTGCTAAGTACAAACAGAGCAGTGCACAAGTTCTGCAGTGTACAAGTTCTGCACTGCAGTCAGAAAAGGATATATGAGTTCTACTTCTCTGTATGTTGTGGAGAGAATAATTCCCTGACATCTACCACTACTATTCACTAGCCTTACTTCTGAGACTATTTCATAAACTCAGAGAACATCTATAAACTATGGCTGAATGGAATAACAGATATAACTTCAGATCATCACTTTTTAAACATGTATAATTTCTTACTGGATTTTCATATCAAGACACTTTCATCTTTACTCTTTGGAAGTTTTACAGATACTTGGTGATATTGGTGTTAAGTTTGGTTATGAACAAACTCTGAGGTTAGAAATGGGTCCTTGTCCCTCTTGATGGGTGAAGTTTTATGAGCACCATTGCTAGATATTTAGTAGATGTGTCCTGTGCTTAAAACATTCACTGGGCAATGGATAAGTACTCCTGTGTCAGATATCTGCCATAATTTTATATCCAGCCTCAAGATACTCTGTGGCTCTGACTGGGATCTCCTCCTGATGTAGAGGGAAACATTAGGAACACATCAGGGATTCTTACTGTAAGGATTTTACTATGTTTTACTTCTGGGAAGGGGCAATAAAATATCTGCCTTCTGTCTGTTAAAAGTGAACATTGTGGCAGAATTCTGCCTGTGTTGAAGACTAAACCCTGAATGGCTGTTTCTGCCACTGGGCAAATTCCCTGTCATTTTTCTGTTAGGGAACTCCATGGCACAAACTTCAGTTGTGTCACCTGGAAAACCCTATCTCAGTGGAGAAGAGCTCTACAGCCCATCTGAGAGCAAAACTAATTGTCATCTTGCTAAGAAGACACTACTAGAATGTGGTAGAAAATGTGATCCCTGAGCTACAAAAAGCTGGAACTATGTTTTGATGATTGGTTAGTGAGATAAAAGCCAAGTTCTTTTGTTGTGTCCATGGAAATGACAAAAGCTTCTATATAGTATTTTTACATTAAAATCTGTCTTAAGTGACACACATATTGCTGTCTAACCATAAACAGTGCCTCTGTTTCCATCTTTTAAGCCATGGAAGAAGAGCATGAACACATGTATGAGTTATTTTTTTGTCTTGTCCAGATTTGGAAGATCAGTTGGTTTTTATGTCAGTTGGTCTTTATGCATCCCCAGGAACTGTGGAAAAGACATTATTCCTTACAAACACGTCTCTCTCTCTCTCACACCACTAAATTCTGACAATTTCATCGGACTCTAGTTTTTTGAAGATGCTTGTCATAGACCCTTAGTTTTCCAAAAGCCCAAATTTTTACTTGGCCATCTTGGCCATGGGATAAATCTGAATGCTTTCTGCTATTGAAAAACTCCATCAAATACCAAAATAACAAAAGCTGAGATTGTTATATTGTTGCATGAAAGCATGGTATTATCCAGTGGAAGTAACCATTACAGAAAAACACCTATGAATAAGGGACAAGTGACCCAAATCTGATTTTGTGAAAAAACTGATTTGAAAATCAGCTTTGAAGTCTTGATTTTAGAACTCTAGGGAAACTCTTAAAAAAGCTAATGCTGTTTTTATGAGCATGTCGGAAGAGGCGAAGAACGTCTATAGTAGTCTTCTAAACAATCAAATTTCTGTTCTGTTGGCCAGTGCAGTGTATCCTCTGAAGCCTTTAGGAAGCTTTGTACAAGATTCACCTCAGGATGGCCATTCTAGATGGTACATACTGAACCTGAACTTTCTCAGCTTTAGCTAGGAGACCTGTCCAGAGATATTAAAGAAAAGGCTGGCCCAAACTTACTGTGTACTCCTTTCTCTGAAGGTAATTTGGAATTAAAACCTAAAATTCACACAGCTGACTGAAAAGTCTGCTAGTCAAGCCTTTTCCTTGACACCTGGTTGGAATCTGCTGCTATTCTTCAAGACAAAGCCTTCTGGGCACTGGGGAGAATATGCTGAAGCACAATCCTTGTGGAACATGTGGTAGTCAGCACCTCCACATCTTGTGCCTTCCAGGTCATTGCACTGCATCAGCCTCTGAGATAGGGCCATTCCCTTCATCTGTCTGATCTCTCTGGAGCTATTTCCTGTTCCACTATCTTGTGCTTAATGCCATTTTCCCAGGTGTGTGGTCTAGAATGTTTCTGCCAACAGTATTCTAATTAAGGCTGAGGACATCTTAACATAATTAGAGAGGACTAAGTCTCTAGGTGTCCTCCTCATTACCACAAACACTACTTGCCTTTAAAAAAACTCCTGCTGAGAACCTGAATCTCTGGCAGTCTTTTCTGCTGACCTTAGATCTGTTTGTTGGAAGTATGCTGGGACACTTAATCTCACAGCATGTTCATTTTAAATTCAGCAGCAGCAGGAATTTAGTGGAGAGGTTTGCTAGAGTGGTAGTATTCAGTGGACACATCTTCAAAGAACACCCAAGGGACTTCAACAAACAGGGCATGTCAAATTTTGTGTTTGGAGTTGAGCTAGTGCTTGAGATTTTGTATTTAGAAAAGTCCTAAGCCTTCAATTTCTCCTACTCAGAGTCTTATGCACCCAACAACTAATGTAGATGATTCTCTTTTCGTCACTTCCACTTCCTTCTGCTCATTATTATATGCCTATGCTGTGTAAGAATCACATAATTTTGGGAATGGGATTTTGACATTTGGTTGCACAGAGTAATAAAATTGGAAACTTTCTGAAGTGGCAAAAAAACTTCAACTCTGGCTTCCTTGTGAAGTCAAGGTATCTCAGCATTCAGAGTGCTGAGAAAATGAATTATTTAAATGCTCAGGTC
>VZTB01006573.1:315331-329197 GCA_013397245.1 Thryothorus ludovicianus
ATTTAAATGCTCAGGTCATATGTGGAGATGTTCACATTAGCAATAAACATGTTTTATATTCTCAGTTCTTCTCAACACATAACATGTGGCCTGTTATTTCCTTAAGTACTGTTAGCTGCAAAGCTGCAGAAATGAAATTATGTTTAGGAAGGCATAATCAGGTCACAGAAATTGTTGGTCCTCTTAGTTGGACACTGGACTAGAAGGACCTGTCATCATCACACTATGGATAATTTAACTGTGCTTCAGATGGGCTGAACTTAGCTATGAACTTCCAAGTACAGTTTAGATATGCAGTGTTAAAACTGGCAAATTACATTTAGTAAAATAGTCACAGTTTGTAGTGTCAGGGTAAAAAAAGTCACCAAAAGTCTTTCTGTTCCCTGGTTTTTCTTTTCACAGGGATTTTTGACAGGTTATAAAACCCCCAACAATCCAAAACTAAAACCAAAACAAAACAAATAAAAATAAAAAGCAACAAAACAGCCAAAAATCCACAACAAAAAAACAACAACAACAACAACAAAACTCCCAAATCAACCAAACAAAAAACAATGCCATAAATAGAAATACATTTGTTTGCTACAGAGTTCCAGAACATGGGTGCTGGTTGTTCATATGTGGGGATGTCTCCTTTTCATTTCCCCTAGATAAAAGGAAAAAGGGAGCCATCACCTGTAATTTTGGATAGTCCTTGTGGTCCTTGTGGTTTGACAGACTCTATGGAGATGTAAAGGTTAATTATGCATCATTCTTCTATTGATTATAAAATGAAAATTCTTTGCTTTTGCTTAGGAGTAATTTTCCTTTATACAGTCAAACTGACAAATACTACCCAAATAAAAATGAATTCTTAACTACTAATCATATGGCTTCTCAAAAGATCATAAAAACTAGTGAAAGATTTTCATCAGAATTATTTCTAACCAAAATGAAATTCAGGATTATATTGGTACATCTACTTTTAGCATTCTCTGCGGCTTTGACCTTATCTCTTCCTTCATGAACTTCAATATTTTATGCTGAGCGGATTCTGGGTTGCTGGTTGGTTTCTCTTGTCTATGACATTTTAATGATTGTTTTCACTTTTTGATGTTCTTTTCAGTGTCTGTGTCCTCAGGATATTTTATTGGTTCATGGGATGTTGACTGCAAGTCCTTGGGATAATGACAGTATTATGTGCTGGTTTTGGATGGGGTAGGGTTATTTTTTTTCAAGGTGTCAGGTATGGGGCTGTGTTTTGGATTTGTGCTGAACACAGGGTTGATAATACAGAGATGTTTTTGTTATTACTGAGTTTGGCTTACACAGAACCAATACCTTTTCTGCTTTATCCTAATGCCAAGATAGGCAGTAGGATAGGAGATAGGAGAGGAAGTTGGGAATACATAGGAGGCTGGGGAGAGTCCCAAGCTGACCAAAGGAATATTCCAGTATTTCAGGCTGTGTGAAAGAAGGAGGAAGGAGGGGATGTTTGGAGTGATGGCTTTGTCTGCCCAAGTCACTTTGAGGCCTGAAGGAGCCCTGCTGTCCTGGAGATACCAAACATCTGCCTGCCCATGGGAATGATGAATGAGTTCTTTGGAGTTCTCTGCTTGTGTGTGTGGCTTCTGCATGCCCTATGCAACTGAATCATTCTCCACCTGTGAGCTTTCCAGGTTTTACCCTTCCAATTCTCCATCCAGTCTATCCTGTTGGTGGGGCACTGAGTGAGAATGGGTGTGTGTGGTGCTTGGTTGCTGGCTAGGATTAAACCACAACACTCAGTTGCAGGAAATTCCTCATTCATCTATGCAAATGAATCTATTGATCCCCGAGACTTATTTGGAACTGCAGAGGAACTATGAAGTTGATCTGCAAGTGTAACATTCAGCACTCCCTAACCAGAGCAGGTACCTGACAATGACAGATAAAGATTTTGTTGAAATTCCATTTTTCTGCCCAAAACCTTAATTTGTTTGAGTTGGAAAGTAAACACTTGAATGCACAAAAGATGAAATCTAAACCTGTGCTAGGATGCTAAATGAAAGGTTACATCAGTATGTACTGACATAAGATCATTGAACCATAAAGTCATAGGATCATGGAATAGTTTGGGTTGGAAGAGGACTTAAAGATCATGTAGTTCCAACCCCCCTGCAGTGGGCAGGGACACCTTTCATTAAGACCAGGCTGCTCAGAGCCCCATCCAACCTGACCTTGAACACTTCAGGGATGGGGCATCTACAGCTTCTCTGGGCAATGTGTTCCAGTGTCTCACCACCCTCACAGTAAAGAATTTCTTTCCAGTATCTAATTTAACTCTTCTCTAGTAGTTTAAAACCCTTCCTCATTTTCTACCACAACCTGCCTTACTATCATGCTGTACTTCATAGATTTCAGAAATCTCTACCTGAAACACCATCAAGAGTACTTTTTCTCCCCCACAATTTCACAAAACATTGTAAGGAAACTTTTTTGTTCTGTTCTTTTCCTTGTTATGCTTTTTTCTCAATGAAAAAGGTCTTCTCAGTCCTTTTTTGGACATGAAATATCTGTGGGAAAAAAACCCCAGTGCTATTTGTTGACAAAAATAGCTGAATGTCCAGCTTTAACCTTGAGGGATGCAGACAGTTAAAGGGCATTGAGATTTCTAAGGATACCTTCCCATTTTTATGTTCTGTCTTTGGATGTTAATAATGAGTGTGGCTTGCAAATTTTGGAATGCAGTGTAATATGCCTGAAAGCCAAGAATGTCACAGATATGATCTTTAAATTTACTTTGATGAGAACTCACTGTACTGCGTCATGTATACTTCCCTTTTCTGGTTGTTGTATATGTTGGATAACCATGCAAATTATTTTTTAAGAAAAAAATCTATATAAGGAAATACATACTCCTAAAGGCACAGTACCATATTCCTGTCCTTGGTCTGGAATTTAGATCCTGTTTTCTCTCATAAATGGATTTAAAAATCCAAGAAGATATAATGCCTGTATGAGTTAAGTATGTGTTCTGAAAATCAGAAACGTTGAATTTTCTCTTCTTTTTCAATAATACCTCTTTTTAGAGCTTGCCATCAGAATGAATGCATGTTTTTTTACTAGCATTCAGTTCTTTTTTTCCTGCGTTCTAATTGTATTTGAGCTTTTTTGTTTGTTTGTTTCACCTTTTTTCTTTCAGCCAGACAAGTCTATCTGGTCTGTGTCAGAACTACGTTTTACTTGGAAAGGTCTTCATCTGTTTCTTCCATTAAATAAAAATCTACAGAGGCAGTGTGCTGACAGCCTGTGTAACAACTCAGAGGCTTCTGTTCACAAAATAAATTCTCTATGTCTTGAAGAACTAGTATATTTTCCAAAATTGTGTCTGTGACACGATCAAGATATTCCCAATATTAAAATAGCTGTGCCGTGATTAGGACTTTGATTGCTAATAATGATCATGATTATCATCATAAAGGTTTTTTAACTCATACTTAATCAGTTAACAATCTGACATTTTGCTTTGTCATGAAAGGTGGATTTTTCAAGCGATTGAGACTACTAGAATCATTTATATGCCAGATATTAACAAGGAGTAATAAACGTGCCAATAATTTATTAGGGAAACTGAGTTCTCTGTTATTGGAAATTAAGATTAAGCACCATCTGAAAGCACTTGAGACACAGCCACTCTTACTCCCATACTGGGACAGGAGAAAAATGGTGTGAATTGTTTGACAAGGGTGTGAATTGTTTGACAACAGACTTGACAGGGGTCAGAGATCTGAAGACCATCTGAAATGGTGCAAGAAAGCAGTTGTGATGCAGTTTAGCTTTAACAGCTGCAGTATCAAATGTAAACCCAAGATGCACGTCTACTCTCACCAGTGCAGAGCTAGATCATTCAACAAGAAAGAAAAGGAGGCAGCATTCTAAGCACATGCTTTCTTACCTACGTTGAAACTTGGAGTTTCCTATGTTCCATGTCCTTTCTCCCTTAGTCTCTTTGTCATCAAGGAAAAAAAAAACCAACCAAAAAACAAACCTGGAAACCCTTGTTTGGTGTCTAATTCCAAACTGGGTATGTTATTCTGGAAAGCCTTTCAGCCAGAGGATCACCGCTCTGCCCAATCTCTTAACCCAGAGGTAACCTCCCAGTGTTAACAGAGTTCTGAATTTTTGTTCCAAATTCCGCCAAGAGGAGCCTCACAAAAGGGAAGGTATTTCAGCCTTCAAGCCCTAAATGTTTTGTCTTTATTTATTTCTGTGGGGATTTCACAGTATTTGGGGATTTCTCAGTATTTGACATTCTTATTGTCTAAAATCCCAGATTAGTTCTGTTCTTCATTAACTTTCTTCTGATTTATAGCATCCTCTTTTCCTAGGCACTTGGCAATTCAGAATAATGGGTTTAGATCATGATCCCCTACTTTATTGTTGTCAATACTGAAAAGCTAATTTCAAATGAAAGAAGTATGCAGCCTTACTGTACTATAGAAATACTTGATATTCATTATTAGAAGTTATACAGCTGTATGGTGGCAGATAAATTAGAAAACTTGCAAAACAAAAATGTTCTACCAAAACCAAAAACCCACAGCTTTTCATGTGTATATTTAAATATGTTAAGCTAACTCATGAGTCAAAGTAAAGATTATGTTTGATTATATGAGCAGTTCTTTATGTTTGATAAATAAACCAGGGCAGATTCTCATCCTGTTATGTTGAATAGCTTCATAGCAGAAACCTACTGTGCCTTCTGGGAAATGAAGGCATTTCATGGAAATGAAGGCATTTCATGGAAATGAAGGCACTCCTGGGAAATGAGGTGCTCCCTAGGCAAGATGAAGTGCACAAGGACCTTTGCCATCACGTTCTGTGTTACCAGGGGACAGTAAGGTCACCACTCCTAGTGTAACATTTCTGTAAGTGCCTGCATTTTGGAAAGGATATTATGGGCTAGTTTCTTGCAGCTGTTTAACCTTTACAATCAATTTGGGATTTTTCCCTTCTCTTGGAATTAAGTACACCAGGACACTAGTGGTGATGCCATAAAGAGCTGTGAACCAGTATGTATCAATCTTTCCAAGTGTTCTGTAATTCTCAGGAAGAATCTTGGTTCACACATTATTCTGCAATGTTCTCTATGTACAGTAACCACTTTTCTGTGCTATTTAACGCAGTTTGTTCTACAAACATTTTTTCAGATAGTTTTCATCCTCCTGATCCTAAGATCTATGAATCCAGTTAAAAATACTCTTATACAACAACTCATTTCATGTAAGAGAACAGGCTTTGCATTAGGAGGTTAAGTTATTGTGACTGTGTGCTTTAACATTAGCTTTTACCTTTTTTATCCTGTCACTGAAAATTACTTTCAAAAATGCTCTTCAAGCAAAAATATTGGTGGTCCTTGAACAAGTGCCCCAAAGTTCATTTAGCATCCTTCATCACAAGTTGCAGAAATAATTGGATATTTAGACTTTTAACTAACAGAAAAATGAAATGAGTATTTCAGCTGCTGTCCAAGAAAAGAGCCTGGTATAAAGAACCCAAATCCCCAAAATAATTCTGTTCTTTATTGAACTTTTTCTATTAGGAAAAGCCCTCCTGAATAACATTCCGTACCTCAGCAGGGACATTTTTTTAAGCAGAAGCAGCAAAATGGGCCGGAGAAATAACCAGGTATCAAGGGAGTTTTCTGCTTCAGGCTTGGAAAGAGTTTCCTAGAGCACTAGTGCTCCTAAGGAGAAGAAGAGATCTCTCTGAAACATGGATGGGATTTTCAGTAGGGGATTTTACCATCAGCCACTGTTACTACTTGGAGCTGCACCTGGAGCTGAAGTAACTAGGAGAGCTATGTGAAACATAAAATGGGTCACTGTAGTCAGGACCTTCTTAGGTCAACCTCTTTAGGTGCTTTTTTTGAACATAACTCTAAGAAGTACCATAAAAATAAGTCCATGATTGTGATGATCTAATCTTACCGCTACAGAAGTTTAACATTCAAAACTGTGAAGTCTCTGTTTAAAGCCAGTTATCAACACCTAATAAAGGCCATAGTGGAAAAGCTGAGGGACTTTTTCCTTAAAGAAATAGTAGCATTGCTTCAATCTGTAGAACTACCAGCTTCACTGTTCATTTCAGATGGAAGTATTTTCTGTTGTGGAAAATCATGATCATCTTCTTTCTCTCCAATGGTGATGGTGGGAAGGATCCCATCATGCAGACAGGGGAAATGTTAATTTTTTACTAACCCTGGAAGAACAGTTAAGTTGAAAGTCAGCCAGGGAAGAAAATAGATTGTTATTTTCTTCTAGTGAATATTCGGAGAAGTGTTGTGTTGCTCCAAAGAGGAAAAGTGTCTACATCAGACCATGTTCTTTTGTTGCTCTGCTCTGATCAGTAGAGGAAATAAAATCATGCAACAGAGGTGTCATTCCCACCCACAGTACCGGGCAGAAAAGCTGCTATTGAGAATAGTGCTTTCTTCCCCCTTATATTCCAGGAAGTGGCATAATTCAATTATGTTTTATTAATATATAAACATTATATTAGAGAATATTTAGGGACAGAAAATTGACAATAAAAATTGATACATAAAAATGTAGCAAAATGGAATTAGTCTTTTATACACTCCTTTTAACAAAGCCTAGTGACCACATGGAAAGGAGACTGTACTAATAGAATTTTCAAAAAATACTACTTTGGTGGTCTATATAGACTAGATAGGAAATCTGAGCCAAATTAAATCTGTGGACCATTTCCTAGATATTATGGAGACACAAAATTCTGCCCTAATTGCACAGAGTTAGTCAATATTAGGCTGGCAACTGTGTTCCAAAAGAGCAGTGATATTTTAAATTAAGTAGACTTTCAAGGTGACAGAAACAGTTAAGTAAGCATTGTAAATTATATATATGATTGTCAGCAAGAGAAAGAATTTTCTTTCAAATGTAACAACCAATATTTCCTAATTAAAAGAAAACAAAACCAAAACAAAGTAACTTTTTGGGAAAGATACATTCTTAACAAATTTACCAAGAAAACATTCCAGTCACTGTGCTAGCTTGAGCTAATATGATGACAGTTTATTTTCATAAATACAATATACAGCATCATGAGACTGTGGAGATACATCTTTCAAATCTGAGAAGTGCATGTCACAGCCACACGAAACAATAGTTATAAAACACAGACATACTGAAAACAACAAAATTATGCAAAACTTAGAGTCTTCAATGATCATTTAAATTAACAATATCCAAAAGTTCACAAAGTAACACATTGATACTAGTGTTAACTTGTAATAAATATATTGTAGTATTGTAATGTATTGAATTGTTGTCTATCACTTATCACAGATCATGACATAATAACATGTGGCACTAGTCTATGAAGTAACAGAGTTCGATATATTTACTATTCAGTAACTACAATCACTAACATCAGGAATAATTATGTCCTGAAATTATTTTAATCCCCTTCTGTGTATGTTAGCACATATAAGTACACTTCTCTATTTGAGTTAAATTATCTAGTAAAATTACTGGCAATATTCACTTTTTGATTATCATGCTCATCCTTGAAAACTTTAGGCAAAATCCTTTGAAACAGCTTCTATAAAATTTGGAGCAGACATGAGTATTGTAAATGTGCAAATGATGGCAAAAAGGGTAAATGCAACCAGACATAATCTGTCTATGACAGCAGCCGCAAACTTCCACTCACTGCAGATCTCTTCACCCTCATCCTGTTTCCTGAACCGCATTGCTATGAACTGGACTTCCTCCAGGATCTTCACGATGACCGGAAGAGTATCCATTAAAGCTTTCTTCTGCACCAGCTCAATGTCTTCTGCTAAGGGGCAGGCCATCTTTGCGCCCTTGCTGCCCAGGTCGTTCTGCGGGCAGCACGGGCTCTCCATGGCGTGGTAGCTGTAGATGGTGTTGCCATTGCTGGACTGGTGCCCGGGAAGGACGTTCACCTCCATGCTGTTCACGCTCAGCTGGTGCTTGGAATAGCTGTATTTGCAAGAGAGGGGCTTTATGTTCTCCCCAGGTTTTTTCATTCGTAAAAACCAAGCACACCAATTAAGCAGGATGACACGGACCTGAAAGAGAGTTGCCATGGCAGGAATATAGGAGACTCTTCGGCACTTTAAAAGTTTTTGAAACATTTTGTGACTATTACAGTTAGTCTGCACAGTCTCTTAGAAATACTGATGGATTTCTGTGTTCTCCAGATATCTGCTTTCAAAATGTTTCTTTGAGGGCCTAGCTTTTTACCAAGGATAGCCTTTTTTGGATCTGTCTTGAACACTTAGGTTATAAAGCAAAAGAGATGTAAAATATTACCTTACAAAATGATCCTTGGAGACCCATCTTTATCAAAAATTCCCAGATCTCTGCAATTGAGCATACAGCACAAAATTGGCTGTATGGTTTTCAAACATTTCCCAGATTGCAAGGAAAGAGATACAGTTAAATACTTTTAGGGGCCAGTGTTTAGATTTTGCTGAAAAAAAATCCCTGTACAATAGAATCTAGAACATTTCCCATCCTCGCTGCTATTATTTACATCTAAATAAAATACCTTGGTTGGGTTTTTGTGGGTTTTTTGAAAGCTATTTTGCATTGAGGAGTTCAATCACATAATACAGCAGAATTTTTTCAAAAGAGTAAATCAATTACATTTAACAGTTCAAAGTCTGGGTGCCACTATTAACTGTTGTCATTTCCGTATGTGTTGGTGCATCACAAGATGCTCTCATGTGCACATGGCAGATTGTGCCTCATATATTTCTTGGCAAGGTTATTATATGAGCTAACTCCAGAGAGTGCATCCAGAACTTTTTTCCAGTGATCTTCAGATGTTTGGCCTCAAATCTGTGCCTGCTAGAATTCCAATTGGTAACATTGTTAACTGCATAAAGCAGGAAAAAGGCTGCAGATTCAGCAAGGTCTTGTGTGAAGATTAGCAAACTAAATTAGCAAAGTCTTGTAATTTACAATGTGCTTGAGAGGGACCCTCCATGCAGACAGGTCTCTTTGATGACTTTATCATCCTGGCTGCAAGCCAAGTAATCTGACATCAAGATCTAAGAACAGATATGGCCTCCAGTTTCCCTTTTGATTCTCGACTCACAAGGACTCCCTGTGTAATCCTGCTTCTGTTACTTTGGTCATGTTTGATTTGGGAGCACACTTTGTCCCCAAAGCTCTTTTAGATGCAAGAAAAGTTGACTCCTGTGTTTGCACAGTGCAGATACAGGAATGGGGAAATTACAGCTAGCACTTTGAGTTCCTGCGGTAATGACAAGCATCATTTNAAACTAATGATCGGTGAAAGGCAGTTACACAAGTTTTTTAATTCTGCAATGTGAACTCTTCAGCTCTGCACCATTTTCTGTGAGTGATTTTGTTTCTTTCCCACTAGTGAATTTTTTGTTCTTCATCATCGTCATGGTTTTGGCTGGAATAGAGTTAATTTTTTTTTCCCAGCAGCTGGTACAGCGTGGTGTTTTACATTCAGTATGAGAATAATGTTGATAAAACACTGATGTTTTGATTGTTGGAAAGTAGTGCTTACCCTGAATCAAGGACTTTTCAGTTTCCTTTGCTCTGCCAGTCAGCAGGTGTACACAATCCCAAGAGGAAGCATGGCCAGGACAGCTGACCTGAACTAGCCAGAGGGATATTGTTGGGTTTTCTGCTTTTGAAGAAATTCTCCCGAGCTAATAAGGTCCTTTTTTTCACGCTCAAGATGAAAGAAGAAGCTGAAACTTTTCAGGTCTTGCTTCCAAGGTTGTTTATTTTATTTTATCTATAACATTCTTTCCCTGACCTGCTGAGCTCCTTCCAGCAAAACAGTCGAAGGCCTTCTCCTCACCCTTGGGGTGGTGTTTATCTTTTATACTAACAACTACATTTACATTATTTACAGTTACTTTCCAATACCTATCGCCTATGTTAGACAGTCGGTCTCTACTCTAAACCAATCACCTGTGTCACCATCACAGCAGAAACTGAGAAAGTGAAGAAGGAAGAAACCTAAAAGGCCACAAGGTTCCTCCATCTTGGCATCACATACCCCCCTGCACTAAAACCCAAAATATACTTTTACACCTTGTTACACCTTATTATTATTCTATTTAAACCCTTGTGACCTGTAATTCTTCTTTTAAAGTTGGCAATCATTCCCATGGGCTAAAATCCAAACCACAGGTGTTCTGGGCTCTGTGCCAAGGTCTCCGAGCCCCCTGCCCAGGTCTCTGTGCCTTAAGTGCAGCCAGAGACGAACCTTGTGTTCCCACAGGATATTCCAAAAGGATATAAAGTGTGGGGAGTTGGTTGGAGGCTGTCAATTTTTGCTCAAAAACAGGCCGTGCAGCAGTCAGCAATTGTACTGTGCATCACTTGTTTCTCTTGCATTTTATTACTCTCTCTCTCATCCTTGCTGTTATTATTATTGCTATTCATTACTATGATTAATATTATTCATATTATATTTTGTGTTATGTTTCAGTTATTAAACTGTTCTTCTCTCAACCCACAAAGTGTTGCAGTTTTTTCTGATTCTCATCTTCACAAGGGAACTGAGCAAGGGGCTGGCTGGTGCTTAGGTGCCGGCTGGGTTTAAACTATTACAGTCCTGATAGACTGTTTTCCATTATTCATATTATTTTGCTTTAAATATTTAATTATTTCCTCCATAGTTACCACAAAAAAATAGTAACTCATAGTGTTGCAGCCGAAAAAACTTATTCTGCCTTTAATTGAACTTACTTAATTATAATGTGTTCAGACTGCTCATGGACACAAAATGGGACAACATGGAACAAAATAAAGGTCTTAATTGCTAGCAATGTGTCAACAGTGTCAGGTGCAAAAGGGAGAGAGAAGTTAATTTTCTAGGACTGTGAAATTCCAAAATACTAAGTCAGGCAAATTTTCTTATTAATAAATGTTAATATGTCTGCCTTAACTCTGAAAGGAGATGTAAGGTGAAAAAGCACTTTTGTGTAGGAATGTTGCTTCTTATTTCAAGACAGAGTTTTTATTCTGTAGGGAAATAACATTTATAACTACAGTCAAAGCCATTTCCCATAGAAAAATAAATACCCAGAAGACAATAACACAGCTTTTAATTAGCTCGGATTTCAAATGCCCTATATCCTTGAAAACACAGACACTCAGGCATCAATCAATTGCTGTCACACAAATTAATTCAAGAGACAGCTGAGCATGATAGTATGAATCTATACTCTCACCTACATTGTCATATATGGATTTCTATGAAGGATGTACACAGGTACAGCTATCAGAGGTCAATAACCCTTCTGTGTGCCTCTGCTGCACAGCTATAATGCAGCTGTGCTGCTAGCTTCCATCACAGCCACCTGCCTGGCCTAGTCCAGAGCAGAGAGCCTCCACTTAAAGCTCTCTTGATAAGGGACATCTGCACTTCCACAGAACTGTGCATGTCCAGGTTGGAAGAATATCAAAAGAGAAGCCTGAAACATAACAAACCTGCTTTAGGCACAACAAAGAGCCAGAGTTCTCTTGCCTTTTCCCACAAAACCCCTTCTTCCCTCAGCTTGGTCTCTCCACATCTCTTTCCCATGCAACAGTCTTGGCTGTCAGTCGAGAAAGGACAGCTGTGTTTCATGTCTGATGTTATCCACTCCCAAACAGGTCCTTAGCTGAGCTTTCTTTAGTGTTCTTCTACATGCTAGCTCAGCAAACATTATCAGAAGTGTCAATCAGCCAGCAGCTCTCATTTCTCAACTGAGTACTCAACAAATACCCTGACTGAACACCTTGGATTTAAATTCCTCTCTTGGAAAAAGCTGGCTTGTAAGTCATCAAAGATTAATAGAAAGGAAGGCACTATTCTAAGCAGTGGAATAAGGGAAGTGAACACCTACAGAGAGAATAAACACCAACAGGCAGTGTTTATTCCTCCCTCTTCTGTTGCCAAGTGCAAGCACAGATGCCTTGAGAGACAGGCAGGAAAAAATCAACTGTCTAACTGTAAATTGTTTAGAAGGCAAGTGTGTTTAGGAAATGCATCCATTCAAATCTTCTGGGTCTGCAGAAGCTCCCATCCATGCCCAATTGTCCAATGCCTCCCCCTGCAACTGACTCCAGCAGACAAATCCATTTAAGCAGGAGGTGAGAAGAATCTTGTAATAATATCCAATTAATCAGGGCTAGAGTTTGGAACAAACTGATAATAAACTGGCTCTGACAGGAAGAAGACATTGTGGGAAGAAAGTAAATGGTAAGGGCAGCAGCTGTCACTGGAAATGCAGAAAAACGCAATGCAAAAAAATGTCTTTCTTCTTAAATTATTTCAGTTTTGGGTTTTTTAAATTGGTCGAAATCATTCAAATCATTCATCTCTTTAAGAAACACCTGCCATAGGTGGACAGGCAAAATTGAAAAAACCAAAAAGAATAGAGACAGACATGAATTCTAACAATTGAGCCTTGGCCATGTCTTGTGGAGTAAAAGTGCCTACTTTTGTAGGGTCAGACTCTTCCCAACATACTTGGCATTCACACTTTTCCTCTTAAGATCCCTCAGCCCTGTCAGCTTGTCTAGTCGACAGCTTTTACAGTCTATCATCTGCACTTCCCAGTAGTGCTTTCCACAGTTTTTGCTTCCTGATGGCATGTTTTGTAATGTATGCCAGTTCAGCTGTCAGGCCACAGAACAAGGCTCCTCCTGAATGAGAATTTGCCACACATTGTGTTTCCAGCCAAGAAAACAAGAGGCTGGTAGAGAGCAAGAGCTGACGTGCAGGGCCTGTGAGAAGGTCTAACATGAGCCATTGTGTCTGGGCTCCTCAAAAAGTAATAAAATGGCTCTTCTGTTACACTGCTGTAGATTCTGTCCATGTAGATATCTGAAGCATGTTTCCCAGATTTGTGCCCTCAGGTTTTGCCTACAGGCAGGTTCATCCAGAATTCACACTCTCTGCTGTCTTGAAAGTAAGAATTTTTTAAATCATACAGCATTTTGGGAAACAGTTATAAGTATGCTTAATTGTTATTTGACTTTAAAAAACAAATTGCATTGAAGTGGCAGTTTATTTTAAGAGAGGAATTAGAAAGCAGTTCTGAACTTGGGCTGACATTGGTAACCATGTGATACTCAATTATCCAGCATGTCAGGATAATTGTGTGGCTTGACAAGTGTGGTGAACAAGATATCAGAGGATGTTGTACAACTGGGCTCCTACAAACAGGGTGGTTGATAGTTGACTGTGACTACCTGTATCTGCTTCTGCTTTTGTTCTTTTTCATTCCATAAACACAAGCATACCTTGCCTATTCTAAAATCTATTAGGAAAAGGAGAGAAGGAAGAAAAACATAATTTTCTTCTAACATGAAAATCTAAAGGAAACATTCCATTTGAAAGTCAGCTGGCACTGGTCACAGACTTCACTGGGCTGACAAAGTCTGCTGCTGTAGAGAAAAGAGGGTCCACATGCTAAAGCACTGGGAATAGACCAGATGGCAACAGAAAAACTGCCCAGTAGAGACTAGTGTTTGTTCAGCACATTTTGTCAGTACTGGAGTCTGCTGGATGAGAAATTAAAGGTTTGCACTTGCAAAGTGGTTGATGAATGAGATAATTTTGTCATGACTCAACCACTCCACCATAAGGTTGAAAAGAAAGGCCAACTAGGAGGAACTGTTTTTGATGGAGAATAAAAGAAACCGTTTTTAGTGGAAAAACAAATTAAGCATGCTTGTTCTTTCCCTTTGCTTGCAAACATAAGTGTCAATTATGCTGTTTGTAACTGTCCTAGGGTGATGTTTGTATTCTCATTCGTGTGAGCTATTTTTGCTGGATATCATGTTCTGTGCCTTTAAGACTGTCTCAGAAGAG
>VZTB01006573.1:329345-369219 GCA_013397245.1 Thryothorus ludovicianus
AGGGGCCGTGTGGGTTTTTTTTCTGGAGGGGACCCCTTTGGAGAGTTTCTCCCAAATTTGCCCTAAACCAGAACAGTAACTGACTCCTCAGATTAATGGAGAACAACTTCTGCCTCTCACCTATAACAAATTTACTGTAGCTTTTTGACAATTTTCTTTTCTTTGAGGAGTAACCTCCTGAATGTTTACCACAAAGCTACTTACCCATTTGGGCATCTTTCCTGCTTGGGGGTCATGATGGTGAAACTGCAGAACCAGCACTGTTACCACCACAGAGAGACCAACGATGACCATGATGCTAGCAAAATACTGAGCTGCAAGCAAAAGGAGGACTTGGTTAAGGGGGAAAATAGAAAGAGCACAAAATATTCCTTGGCCATGCCTCAAGATCTACATCCGAACACCCTCTTCTCTGGTCTGCTGCACTGGAGCATTTGAGGTGTGTATCTGCTTAGCTCCCTACACATGAAAGGTGAAAACTGTTTGGTTTTTGTCCCTGAAGAGGAGTGTAGTTACTCATGGTAAGAATACCTTTGTGCCTGCTGCCAGAACAGTGAGAAGCTGAGCTGGCAACACCCACTGAACACCAGCATTGCCAGTCCCAGGCCTTCTGTGGTGCCAGCAGAGGTGCTGGAGGAAGATGTTGTCCTCATGGTACCTCTGGGTCCCTTCAAAGTGTCACCAGTTCCCCACCTTTGCACCACTAACACTCCTAGGTGGTTAGGCATATTTCTCATTATTCTTCTTAGCCCTCAAGACCACTTCTTCTAGTTCCTATGAAAGTATACTACAGCCTCCTTGAATGCTGAATTTATTTCTGCTGCGCAGGAAAGAAACCAAGATCTTGAAAGCCAGAACTGTGGCTTGAAGCCACATCTCCAAAGTGTCAGTACAGCTTCCCCATGCCAGGAGTGAGGTTGATGCACTGGAGTGTAAAGCAGAATTACCCACAGGGGTAATGACATTTGAAGGTTTCAGTGGCAAAATACCAGGGAGCATTACTGTTGGCTGACATAATGGTGCAGTGTGGGATAGAACATCACACTGTCCCAGACTGCAGCCTCTTGCAAGCCCCAGCCCTCCCTCCCACAGCCTGAAAGAAAAGTAAAAATCTCAATCAAAGCTCCAAAGCAGACTTGCCTGTGTTTCTTTATACTAAGTCCCACTGCTTCAGGAGCAAAAATCTTGTCTAAAATAATGAGGTTCTAAGGCCTTCCTGAAAACAAGGCTGCAATTACTTCAAAAGGTATGGCTTCTCATGACAAAATTAATTATGTATCTAGATTAGAAGAACAGTCCCAAGGGTGAGATTAATTTAAACATCTCTATTACACTTTACTCATAAGAGTGGAGAGTCAACAAGCAGGCAGAAGCAGAGCAAACCAAGTTTCATGCTGTTTCAAGCTGTTACATGCCCCATGTAACAGAAACACAGCAGTATAGGTATTGTTGGTTTAATTACTGCCATGAGTCACTAAATAACTTCCTTAAACTCTTCGTATTTTGATGCCACCAGACTTCAAAGGCCTGAAATGGTCCATTTAAAATGGGTTTAGCTAAAATTTTTCACATATCCTTGGAAAATTAGTCACCTGGTTGAACTTGGAAACAACCTGATAATATCTGACTAAAGATCCTAGGCAATGATTAGCAGAGGAATAGATGCTCCCAGGTTTTTTATGCTGTAAAACCAAGAAAAGATATCTGTGAAATCCGGCCAGGTAGATCTGTGCCCGCCAGGTAGATGTGGGTGCTGTATTCAGACAGAAAGTCACAAATTCCAGGAAATGCCCAGGTCTGCTCTAAAGCTGGATTTTTCCAGTCCTGAAGAGACAACGGTGAAAGCAGAGGAAAAAGATAGAAATGACCAGCACAACTGCAGGTCCTTCACATCTCTGTCTGGAGATATGATGAAGGCTGTTGCCTCCTTTTGTGTGATGGGAGAAGGTAGAACTAATAACTATTGATTACAAAAGAATTACTAGATCACATACCCATACTTATGCTTGATTGAAAACCTGACTGTCCTTAGAACTAGGCAGGGATGGCAAATACCCTGGGTCTAGACTCAGTGACCATTCCTCTGTAAGAGAAGAAAGGCCTGAGAACTCAGTGGATATGACCACAAGGCAAAACATTCCTGGCTCTGAAATGATATCCTTACTTACTCAGCGTTTTCTGATCTTCTCTTCCATCCCACCTCCTCTCTTTCCTGGCAGCAGAAAAATATAGTCTTACTGCTGCAGGAGAACTCATGAAAACTCTTGTGCTGTCCTCCATGCACCTCCTTAATCTTCCAGTCTGCTCATTTCTGTTCCTGACAGTCTTTTGCCCTCACACCGGCAAGGTCAAATCCATCACTTGGTGACAGCTACAAGGGCTGCTGTCCCTGTTCACCTGTGAGGAGCCAATTCAATTTTGGCCCTGCCAGCTTCGTGTCTGCGGCGCTGCCTGGGCCCGCGGTGTCCAGCCCGGCCCCTCCGAGCCTGCCGGCTGCCGGGATCCTCGCCGAGACCCTGCGGGCTCCGGCCCTCCTGCCCCATCCCCTNAACACACAGGGGAGGGGTTGTACATGTGCCATGTCCAGGAGACAGCCAGGAGAAGATGGAGCAAAGCCTTGTCTCTGGAACACTTTGCCCAGTCACCATTTCATGTCTGGCATGGGACAGACAGTCAGCAGAGGAACACAGAAGGCACTCTGCCCAAGAGATGCTCTCCAGTTGGATGGCAAAAGGTCTCCATCCATGGGCTGCACTGGGACATTGGACTGGAGCAATGGTCTCCTGTCAGCAGGCGGACATGGGGAGGACTCAGGGACATAACAGGTAACTGCATCATAAGCCTTGGGGGCTCTCTGGTGGCTGTTCTGTCCTTTGCCTTGAGTCTTTCTGGGATCTTCTTGAGTCTTATGCTTTTGCCGTGGTCCCAGCTGACCTTCTGGCTCTCCTGCCCCCGCTGGCTCATGCCCGCCCTCGTGTCTGTCCTGCCTCCCTGTGTCCCTGACCAGCGCCCTGCCAGCTTCGTGTCTGCGGCGCTGCCTGGGCCCGCGGTGTCCAGCCCGGCCCCTNGATCCCCTCTCCCGGTGTCCGGCCGTCGCAGGAGCCGGGCCCAGGCCGGCAGCGAGCGCAGCCCCGCCTCGGCACACCCAAGGCACTCCCCGACCTCCGGTGTTAACGCCCTTTTTTTCCCTTTCTCTCCCTCTCTCCCATTTTTTCTCCTCTTACTCTCTCTTCTCTAAGCCCTCTTTAGTGGAGTAAATCCTTTTTTATTTTGTCTTTTCATTACCAATAAATAGTTCTCAGACACAGTGTTTTCTTTTGTCCTAATTTCTTTCCAGACCATCCATTCTTAAAAGAACTCCTCGCAGTTCCCCACAATGGAATGCGACATCATCTCTAGCATACTCTTTGATTATGACTATGACTCGGCCTTCTCCAGAAAGGCTGTGAGCAGAGAAGCCTTGCTGCAGAGAGGATCAAGCTACAATGCCCATGGATAATACTTCCCTTGGAGCCACAGGACTTCAATGTTCACTCATTCTACCCCAGCTCCACACTGCCCTGAATTAGCAAACTCTGTTTCTCCACTGATGTTGAGCACAGATCTAGGATGCTCTCCTGTGAGGTGGGGCATGGGAGACACAAGTAATGAGCTTTGGTCTCCCAAGCAATAGCCTTGGCCTAGCCACCAGACCTTTTCTGGCACTGTTTTAAGAACCATCCTAAATTCTATTTATTCATTTAGTGCTTTGAAGCTGTTGGTCCCACAAAGTCCCAAGCCCATGTGTCTATTGGCAGAGGTAAAGGCAAATCTGATTTTACAAAGAAGCTCAGCCCCTTTTATTTAAACCAGAGGACAATGCTTAACAACTCCCACTAAACATCCCTCTGTATCCTACTTGTAACTCTTAGTTACTAGATCAGCTTGGAATCTTTAACAATTCCCTTCACTGTGGTGTCAGGAACAGCAATCCCAGATCAGGGTAAAAGATCAGGGATATGGTTGCTGGTAATTCACCTGCTCTGAGGCAGAGCTCAGAAGTGACTGGCACATTCTGGAGAGGAAGTCGCTCATTTGCATTCTGCCCTAGGTAGACGCCTCAGGCCAGAAAAATGTGCCAGAAAATCTGTGTTTGGAGCCCTTCAATACCCCTGACTTACACAGCAATATTCCTCAGGGATACTGAGGTCTGTACTGGTCACTTCTAAATGCCCTTCACAGGTTTTAATACCTGTATGACGCTTTCTTCAGCAGAAGTGAGTGAACAAAACAGCTGGTTTGGATGCTTGATTGATCTTCAAGAAGTATGAAATATTTGCTCTTGTGCAATTGATTTTCTTCTTTTTTTTTGTTGGAGACATTATGTAACGTACTATCTGGACAGCAGTTTTAACAACTAGGAGTTGTCATGGTCTGTCCCAGGACAATCAGAAGATGATCAGGTGCTGTTGTCATAACAAATATGGATCAAATAAAACCTTGGATAGTCAGAAGGCCTAAAAAGTCAGTGAGAACAGCTATTTGTTTTTTTGTAGGCATACTCTGATGTCATCTAAATCAAAAGGATAGCAATGATTTGCAATTCATAATTTGAAGAGCATTCAGTATAATTTTTGGATGTTTTGTGTCATCTGATATTTGAGCAGCACCTTAGGATTATTTTAGAGGTGTTTTGGGAGACATACTGCTGAAGTGGAACTGGATTAACTTCAAGGACTGATTAGAGACAGGGTAAACAAAACAAAATCCCTAAGATGGATGTTTTGCCTTGATTTTGTCACTGAACAGTGATTTCATATCATCATATCATATTGTATCATATCATACCGTATCACATCATATCATGTCATGCCAGCAGTTATCATATGACCCAGATTTGTTAACATAGTCAATCACAAGAAAGACAGAATATCTGCACTGTGACCAGTTACAATCTTCTTGTTCCTGTGAAATACTAGGGGAAGGAGGAAAGTGTTGTGCTGAAGTATTCACATTGGTCAAGTTGGATGTTGGATGCCTCCCACTGGTGTTCCTGTTTCTAGTCTATCTTTTCAGAAAACATCAGGTTTTGCATGTGAAATGAATAACTGGGTTAGAGACACTCTAAGTCCACTAATTTCAGTCATTCAAGGCTGAATGCTTTGTGCTTCTTATGACTTCAGAATGAGCTATTCACTTCTCCTCCTTCTGGAAATGGTCAAGGTGAGAGAACTAAAGCCTGTGAGGTTGAGGAAAATCTCAGATACTGGCAAAGCGTCTTCCAACCACCCTTCTACTTTTCTCCTGTGGTAGGGATGAGGCCTGGTGCTGGGCAGATGCTTTGACAATCTACAAAGGGCAATGGCAGAGTTACTCAGAGACCAAGAAAATCAAAAGATAGAGGAGAGTCTCTTTATGACCTAGTGTTGTACACAGAAGGCAAAAAAATACAGAAGCGGACATACAATTATGGTATTTGTGTTTTGAAACTCTTCTCCTTCCATGGTTTTTGAAGAATAGAAGTGCGAGTTTCAAAAGTAAAACTTTCTCTTATTTTGTTTGATTGTATTTTTCTGTAAAGAAAAAGCACCCAACAGTCTTGGCTTTGGGAAGCCCCATCACTGATCATGGGGAATGTAACTGTAACAGCTGCCATGAATGAAAATCTCTGTTTCATGAAAGAGATTGAACAGGATCCTGATTCTGACAAAGCACCAGGCAGGACCATGAAAGGATAGGAAGGGGAAGCACTCCAAAACTCAAAAAGGGACAGAGTAAAGTGAGATGGCATCAGCTGAGAACATACTGGAAGATGTCAAAAAATGTAATAGGGATTAATGTAATTTTCTCTCTAGTCAGAAAAACTAATGCCTTATGTTCATAACTTAAAACATTCTGTAACTCCTGAAGGTGACAAAGCACCACATTGCTTCCCTGTCCTAGTAATTTCCAGTCTTGTTTTCTGTACGACTAAATGCAAGAAATCACCCCAAGCATCTGCTGCAAACATACTTAACTACAAGGTGCAAAGTGTTCATGCTTACTGAAATGGCGTAAGCATGGTAAGGAACATCAAGGAGGGGACACAGCTGAAAAATATCATCATAATGGAGCCCTAAGCAGGAAGTAATTAGTGATTTTTAAAAAAGCAGAGAAGCTTCGCAAAATAAGACAGAGAAATGCAGTTTTGCTAACCGGAGGTGGAGACAAGTCTATTTTTACTGTGCTTTATTTGATACATCCAGCCAAAATGTCAAGCATCACATGAATTCCTCATATTTATGAATCTGATGTTCCCCTTTCAAACACTGTCTACATACCAGCTTCCTGGTGTTCCCCACTTTCTGCTATAAACTCCTTTTAAAGCAAAATACAAACTCTTGATCCAAAATCAGTTGTGTTATTTTGGAGAGAGCTGGTACAAAATAAGGATTTGCAGCACTTTGGAATTGTTTTGTCATGGAAGACAATCAGAAATTATTAACCACTTCTGCTATGCAAGGGGAGGCTCTGAATTGCAAGGTGTAAAAAGTGTTTACAGAAGAAAAGATCATCTGACCGGCCTGCGACATCTGAACATCTCATTTCAAGACTTGGCTTTCAGGCAGAAGCATGCTTTAATCTGCTTTGACACTTTGAAAGTAATACTTCCTCAGAGCATAGGCTAGGATTGACAGAGAGCTGCTAAGTCAGAGCTTATTGCAGCTTTGGTCTAAAGCTGAAAGGGTCCAGCTGTGGGTTCTGCTGGCTGTTTTTCTGTGTGACTGTACCTTCTGTGCTACATGGGGACTGAGCTCAAAGCTTCAGGTCAACATAAGTGCAAAGAGCTGTGTGAGGTTTTCAAAGCAGGCATTTAGGGTCTCTCTGTGCACAGTGTCATCCTGTCTTCACAGTGGTGGGACTGCAGCACAGAGGTGAATGTAAGATGGGTGGGTGAAGTAAGTTCAGCACAGCCTGTGTCTCATTGCAGAATGGAACAAGAGGTAAACCTGTGGCTTACTAGGACTGGGGACTCATGTTTTCCTAAAAGCCAAGCATCTGCTGCTGGAAGCAGACGGGATCACAACAGGAGGGGGGGACTGCAGACAGTGCCATGTGGCCCTAAAAGTTTTGCCCCTCTGGAGGTGATATTGCAGGCAGGGGGAAAGAATAGTCAGGAAGATGTGCTGGTTAGGGTCCTCACTGGTTTAGTCTAAATTTCCCAGAGCATTGGCTTTTGGCCTTGTCTGACTTAACATCGGCTGTGGATTGGTCTGTCTTTCTGAAAAACTGGCTGATTTTGGTAGGAACTAAATATTACATTAGGAGATGAATTTTTTTAAGTCTATAAGGCAAAATTAGCAACTTATCCTGAGGCATTATTGATGACTTTCCTACAGCAATGCATGATAAATTTGATTCTGGTCACTGCTTTATTTGGGACCACTGGATATGGGACCACATGACCACCAACTGTGTAACCTTAGGAGGCTACAGCCAAAGGATAGTAATGAAAGGTAAGATTTGTAGTTAGGAATCTGTATTGACTTCAAGGGATTTGTTCCTTAGTGACTTCTTAATGCATGATTTCCTAGTCTTAATTAAAAGGTTGCTCTTGGATAGAAAGCAGAGTTTAATGAAACAGATCATGGATATGAAGACTTTAAAGGAATTCAGGCATATGTCTATTGCCTAAGGAAGGAACTCATCCTTTCCTGAGAAATGGCCATATAACCATGACCCAAAACAGATCCTTATCCACTATTATTTACCTAGAATAATAGAATAATTTAGGTTTGAAAATACCTCTAATATAATTGGGTTTGACCATTCACCTAACATGGATCACAATGTCTTTATAAAAGAAAATAATCCTTACAGTGTAGAGCTAAATTCCTCAAATGTAGTTTTCAGATTAATTACTTAGTCCTTTAATTTCAAAAGGCAGAGCATGATCTTGTACAAAGGCTCTTATCAAAATAGCATTACTTGTTAAAAACAATCTTTGTTTACTTTTGATTTAGTTGCTGAACCAGGAAATCGACACAGTGGGACATAGTTACATCTTGCTATGAAATGTGCTGGATGAGTGCAGTAATAAGGACTGGAAGGGGTGCACGAAATCCACATGAAATTACTGGCATTTATAGCTCAAAACAAATACGCGTAATTACATAGGTGTTTAGAAAGAGAAAAAAACAATTGTCTTATATCTGAGCTGTATAATACAGGCTTTATGATTTTACCCAGTGATTAGCATAGTCAGTTATTTATTTGTGTAGCACATCTGGAGTTCTCTGCACTTCTGTACATACTTTCCTTAAGTAATGAACTCCAGTTTCCTACTTACATAGACTCTTGGTAAAAGCAACTTTAGAAGGAAAATTAAAAGTAAGTTAAATCACAACTGCAGCAAGACACACTTCCCGCAAGGCATGATTAAGCTACAGTAGGAAGGGTAAGTTTAGGACACAGTTGCTGCTGTATAGCCATGGTCTGAAAGTCTTTTAGGAGCTACACTCTAGAGGTTTTAAGTGCCAGGAGGGACTTCCAGTAGAAGAGAAAGAATCCTTGTTCATAAAGTTGACTTAAGCTGAATTCTAGCCAAACTGTTGTGTTTGTAGATGTCATGGGACTTCAACTCTTTTGATTTAAATGGCTGAGTTTATTGCTGTGCTAAGGGTGATTAATCTTTTAAACAGAAACAGAGGCACTGTCCCCTGGTTCAGCCTTCTCCTTTCATTGGCATCTCTGTGGAAGGGCAGGATTCAACTTTTGAAATATTGTGGTACCTTTCTTTGCATAGATGTGTGCTGTTGGAAACTGGGCTTTGAAAAGAAATATTTTCCCCCAAAGGGAGGGTGTGCTAAAGAAGGATGGGAGCTGACGTGCTGCTGGGCAAGGAGCAGCTAGCTATGGATGTGAATGCAAACCCCAAGAAAGCTGACTGAGAGCAGGGAGGCAGCCTGTCCAACTGGAACATTTCTTAGCACAGAAAGTGCATTGCTCACTGTGGAAAGGAAAGCTCTACACATAACCCTGCAGCAGGAGCAGCAGGGTCCTGGTGCTCAAAGGTGCTGAGTAGCCTGCTACTGATTCCTAGGCCAAGTCATTTCTTTGCTCTTTGCAGAAAAAGAAGCTGACCTGTTTTTAACATTTATTAACCTGTTGGTAGGTTACTGAGAAATGGGAATCCCTTGCCTGGGGAAGCTGGATGTGTGGAATAAGCTTTGGACAGCTTTATAAACAGACAGAGAATGCAGAGCACATATGAAGGAAGGGGTGACCCACTTTGCAAAGGTACAAAAAGGCAACTGTCTGGTCCCACTTGCATCCTTCTGATTATTTAATCTGAGAGGTGCTTTGTTTATTATTAATATAATTTGAGGTTTCCCTTAACTAAGAGTAACTGAGGTAAAATTTCCACATTACTCTGTAAATATGTTCCAGATCACAAAAGCTAGTGCTTTTCTTGGTGTCAGAACAGTTCTCCTTTGCTACCTCAAGAAAGACGCTCCAACAGCAGCTATGATTTTTTCCCCATACTATTGGACTTCAGTAGTTAAAACTGAGGCCAGAAGGAGAAGAAAGTACAGCATTAGTGTCTTTGAAATAGCAAAGGCTGTGAGGGTACATGCAGATCCAGAGAGATGTGGATGTATATTTGTTTTTAAAAACTCAGGCCCTAATATAATGCAGGTTTTTAAAGCATGTGGAGTCACGTTTTCAAAGTACCTCTGCACCTATGTGCACAAAGACCATTAACAGTAACTCAGCAGATCAGCAAGGGATCTTTCTACTTCAAGATCAAATTATCTGAATCCTTCTCAAACCACATGCTTTAGAAGACATGTTTATTCCTGCAACTTTCTGCTAACCACGCTGATTCTTCAAAACTTGAATGAGCTTTCCAAATGTACTCATTTTCCTCATATTAATTCTGAGGATTTTAACTGAACCAGAGATCACACTGAAAAACTGTGATTGTGACCTGGGGTATTCAGTTCAGCCGTTAAAATACCCCATTTGGGATCATTTGTAGGACCACTGTGAGGAAAAAGATGCTATGTTACTTTGTTAGAGCAAGAAAAAGGTTTTCAGAACTTGAGATCACCTTTGAGCACTTGCTGAACAACGGCTGTTTGCTGCAGAAGGCAAATGGATAAGCAGTCTCCCCGCAAATTTGGAGGGGAACAAGGTGTTAGGGGCTGAGTTTTAAACTGTAAATACTGTGGAAGGGAGATAACAACCCAAATGTAAATGCAGAAGTAGCAGACAAGGGTGGAAAAAAATAGTATTGGGTAGTCAGAGCAAGAAAGACCTCAAGAATGGTGAAACAAGGTGGAGGAGCTTACTTCCAGAGTGAGCAAATGCATTAAGTCTGGGAAATATGCAGGACCAACTAAAACTCTGCACATACTCATGTAAAAATAATGTTGCTGGAAAACTGAGATGTTGAGGGACATTTCTCACTACCAGAAGCTCTTTAGGAGAAGAAGTTATGTGAAGGAGGCCACTTGGATGTGAGGGGCTTCTATCTGGATGGACAAGAGCTGCTAGACAGTTTGTGGATCAGCTTTAGTGAAGAGACCAACAGGAGGGATTCTCTGGTGGGAGGGCATTATAGACCATCCAAAGACAGTGGACATGGTGACTTCTTAAAACAACTCAATATCACAAATCCTTATTGCTACCAGGGGCTTGATCTACCCTGATGAAAAGGCAGCATATATGTAACATATAACCTGGGGTGGTGCACTAACATTGTTAGTGTGCTTCACTAACAATGAAGAACTGTTTGGAAATATAATAATCAGTGGTAACCTAGTCTGAAGTTATTGTGAAATAGTGAAGCTCAGGACCATGAATTGAGTGAGGACTAAGAGCAAAAGGTCGTAGGCCTTGGACTTCATGTGAACATACTTGTCATTTTTGGGGGGAACTAGTAGCTGGGATCCCACCAGGGAATGCTGTGAAAGATAAAGCAGCAGAGGAAAACTGCGAGGCCTTAAAACACAGCCCCTCCAAATGCAAGAAATAGGTAAGCACACCAGCAGATGAGTGTGGCTAACTGTGAACTCATGGCAGGGCTCCAGTGCAGGAGAGGGGGGAAGCAGAGACAGGCTACAAAATGAAAATTTGGAAGCATTGTCTGGTCATTATGGTTGGTGTCAGAAATGTTAAAACTCATTAACTGAGACTGGCGAGGGAACCAAGCACAACAGAAAGAATTTCTATCACTATACAAACTCTACACAAACAGCTGAACAAGGCAAACATGGACTTGCTGCTGAAAGGAGGAGATGATTTAGTGACAGTGAACAGTGATAAGGTCAAGGCAGTGTGTACTTTGCCTCAGTTTGCACCACCAAGGTCTCTGACATCTCTGTGATTAGAAATGGGTCAAGGATGATGTACACAACTAGAAATAAGTAAGGAAGGACTCATGGATTGATTGTGAGATCTGAACCTGACCAAATCCATGGGATCATTGAGAATCCTGAAGGAATCATTGCAAGACCAAGGAGATGGAGAAAGACAGATGTTCCATCCAACCCCAAAAAGCTCAAAAGGACAATCCAGAGAACAACAACCTTGTCATTCTGACTCTGTCCCTGGGTAAATCAGGCAGCAAGTCCTCAGGGGACATTCTTGGACAGTTGAGGAAGAGGGTTACGACTAGGTACAGCCATCCAACATTTAATAAGAATAAATCATGTCTGACGAACAGGATTGTCTTCAATAAAAAATTAAAATATTTGCAGAGAATGAGAGAGTAGTGGATATCATCTACAGCAACTTAAGGAATTCTCTGATAAGCAGAAATTGTCTGTTATTGCAGCAACAAAGTCCATAAAAATACATAATTATTCACAGCTTTTCATGATACAAATCCTACCTTCTATGATAGAAGATTGTATTAGTAGAAATTATTCAGGTTAAAGCTAGTGGAATGACCATAGGCAAGTGTACCCCTTTACAAATTCTGAATGGGATTTTTTATGTACTATACACAGCAAAGTTATGTCAACAGTGATTCAAGACGGTTTCTGTCTCCTCCCTACACACAAGTTTCTCTTAGAACTGTTTCTGTCTCCATTGTGTCCTAGGTATATGTTCAGAAAGAGGTTTTATTAGTTTTTTGGAAGCTCCTGTATGACACAAAGCCAAGAGTCCTGCTGACTTTTGCTAAGATGTGTAAGTATTTTGGAGGCTTTCAGAAACTCTTGATTATGGGTTCCATTGTCCTTACTGTTGCATGCTTATCCTCCTTCCTCAGAGTCAAGCCTAGTTTTAAAGCCTTGAAGAGAGATAATGAAGCTGCCTGAGTAAATGCTTTCTTTGTCCTAGTCATTATATAACTTTTTTGAGGCTTTCATTATACAATTGTGAGGTGAGTCTTTCATCAGCACCCAGATATTTTGTTGACTATTTTGTTCATTTCTACTGTCTAGAATGTATACTTTAGTCATGATCTGTACTAAAAGGTCTTTCAGGTAGTGTTCATTCTTTTTTATTTTGTACAATAGGACAGGTTTATTTTCTCTACCCTGCAATAAGGCCCTATGAGACCAAGGTAAAGGGGTGGTAAAGGGCTGTAACAATGTCTCTCTGGCCCACGATCCCAAGATGATGATTTGTCCCAGAGTTTTCAGTGCGTATTAAAAATGCTCCAGTGATATACTTGCATTTTGACTGTTGTATCCTTAATTACTCTTCAGATAGAGAGAAAAGGGAAGGCAGGGAGGATTTGTATAATAGCAGGGAGGCAGGGTGATGCAGAAGAAGAAAGATTAACTTTTTGCAGTATTGATTCTGTGTCCTCTCAATCCTTGCAGTTACCTGCTTATCTTATATTTCCAGTGTCTTTTTGTAACCTCATGTATGTCCTTTTCATGCACGCACATGATTAAATCCAGGCTGACATTCCTGACATTGATGAATGCAAAACTGGAGTAACGAAAAGAGTCAGTCCTCAAATTGACTTTGAACAGCTCTTGAGAGGCATCATACATGGTGCACAAAGCAATGAAAATCGACTTACCTATTAGTGGGACGGAGTCAGAAGTTGCAGGCATGATCTCAGCCACAAGCAGCATGAATACAGTCAGGGAAAGAAGGACAGTGATACCTGGAGGGAGTGAACATATTTAGGAAGAATGAGGAAAATGAACACTGCAGCTGCTCCTCTGATAACTTTGCTGTTAAATATAGCTTTGTCCTGATATGCAGCTAAGCCAAAACCATGACTTCATGTCTGTCAATGAAGATTAGAACTTCCACAAAGTGCAAGTGTTTTTAGATACAACTCTATCTGCTCTTTTTTCACTTTTCTCTAATACACACAAACCCTTGCTTCCCTCAAAGTAATGGAGAAATTTTTCTGTTGAGTGAAACAAAGCTTGCAAAACTGGTGAACTACAGTGCTTTTCCAAAACATTGCACAAAGCCCAAATGGTTGTTAAGGGCTAGAAGAGATTTGCACAGACGGCAGCCTAGGTTTTGCTCTCACTATTATGTAACATCCCTCAAAGACATGCAGTCTGTTTTAAAAGAAGCTCTTTGTTCTATCTGGAAAGGCTGTTGCTAAACCTAACCATCTTGATACTGAGAAATCAAAAGGTCAATGCACGAATATTAGCTCCTATTTTTGTGTCAACATTGTACTACAGCTCAAATAACTCTTTTCTTTATCCTCATCCTATATTTCATAGACAGAAATTTTACCCCGATAGCCTGTGTATTACTTCTTGTAAGGGAGGCTGCTCAGATACTTTTTATTTTCTAACCAAAAAAAACCCCACTGAGGACACTTCATACGATTTAGGAGTCTCTGTCCTGAGACAGAATCATGCACAATTAATTCTTAAGATCTCATCTGGGCCAGTCTGGTGTATTTACAGCTCTCTCCTATCTTCTCTTGGAAGAACCCTTCCCATTTTTATCAGCACACGTAACAGTAAATCTCATTTAGCTCTTCCAAGGCTGTGTCACAGGGGTCTTATGGCTAGGTGTTTTGGGAGCTGAACTTTGAAGGTAAGAATCCAGTGCCTGGCTGTTGCTGTTCACAGCTCTTCACTCTTTGCTTTCTAAAATGTTCTGTCTGAAAAAGAAAGTCAGTGAGTTGTGAAATGCACTGAGATGTACTAAAGAGCATAAAAACAGGCATGATAGAATACTATCACTGCTGCCTGTGCCAGTAATAAGTTCAGCTTCCTCCCTGTCTGAAAGATGATATATGTGTAGCTCAAGATGTATGAATGCTATACAGAAAGCCGTTATCCTTGTTCCTGCAACCAAAAAAGTACTTCTATTGCTCTTCTAGTGAAATCTTTATTCACTGAGCACCATAGCATCATGAGGTATTTATTTTCTATTTTATAGGATGCTTATGAAATGAATATTTTAGCACTTACCTAAAGAAATCTTCTCCCCTGAATCAGCTGGCAAAAGGAATACAAGCAGTGCTAAGCCAGATATGAGAACACAGGGAATGAGTAAGTTCAAGCCATAGTAGAGGGTGCGTCGACGCATGGTGATGGTATATGTCACATCTGGGTATGGTTCTTTGCAGCATTCATAGTACATCTCATTCCTCTTCCCAGGGACACCTACAGAGAGGGTGATCAGATCACTGGGGAGAGGTGCAGGACTCCCAGTTACCTCCAAGGACTGGCTCAGTAAGTGATGTTTATGAGCCAATGTGTGTCACCTCTGCTGTTCTCAGTCCGCCTTCTCTGTTTTCTAGGGTTTACTTTCATGCCTTCTGAGTCACTTGAACCTAGCTTCGTCTGGGCCAGAACAAAACAGTCCTGGGCATCACAACCTCAACAAGAAAAATGTGCATTCTGCCTTCGTACACTCTGTAAATGGTGACATACTGTTTATGTAATATTCCCTAGCACATGCAGCAGATTTTCTGTGTGACAATTGCCACTGCTTCTTACTTTTCTGTAATCCCCTATACATATTTGCTTTTTTTTTTTTTTATCAATAAAAATAGACAGGGTATGGCTTACTTTTCAAAAAGGATGCCAAGTTAAGCTCAAAGTCTGTCATATCTGAAGGTTAAGAGATATAACTGTCCAACACAGATGTACTGCAGGGTTGCCCATGGTGATCCTGCTGCAGCAAATTGCCTGACATGCTGTGTGATGGGGACTGCAAGAGCACTGGAAATGTCACGAGAGCTGGAATAACCCAGCACCTCGTATTTTTCATGCCAAAATTGCTCACTTCTCTTTTGTTTCTGTGGACATGACAGATGATGCAACAATGAGTACATTTTGGCAGAGGCTTAACAAAGTTTTCCTAAAGGATATAGCCATGGCTTGCCTGAGATGATACTTAATGCTTTTGCTGTATGAGCTAAATAAGTCCCTGGTCAGAGCTAAAGGCAAATAAACCACAAATACTTAATCAGACATGCAAAGTTATTGGACAAAAATACCCACAATAAAGGAGCACTGGACAGGGAGGATTGCTCTGAAATAGCTGGACTTTACAAGGACTTCACTATGGAGTCTTCTGGCTTTTCATAAAACTGAATATAATTTCTCATATGCTCTGAATGGTAAAAATACTGCATGCAGTTGGTCAAGGAACCTACTTCCTCATGTGTGTATCCAGACTGGAAGATAAAATGTCTTTTTTGTAACCTCTCCTTGCAGTTGTCTAAGTTACATCAATTTCTGTAACATTGCTTTTGACTTACAGCTGCATAAATGAGTTCAAAATAACTCACTAGAAGCTCACTCTGAATAAATAGCTCTGTTCATAGGTTCTTTTGAACATACCAAAGCATAGAAGAGAGACATACTAATCTGTGGATTTTATGAACTGGTAGGCACTTTGATGCTTTTCTGGGTGAGAAAGACCCATTTATGTAAAAGTTTTGCTGAAATAATTATTACACCAATCAGTTTTGCTGATTATTATTAATGTGACAGTAGCGTTCCATGCACCTACATGAGACAATCCCAGTTTAGTACTGACAAACTGCTCAGATATGTCAGGAGTAGTAGCTTTCATTTATGTACTCAGTGGCAGGGAATTGCTTCAGAACACAGTGCTTTCAGACACAGTTCAATGAACATTGTTGAAAGGCTGTCCCTGATATGTGATTTTTTTCCTCTTTTTTTGCTTCTTCTTACATCTATATTTTTAATATGCGCATTTCACGTCCAGTAAATTGATTTTTTCTATATATTTGAAAATTGAAAATTAGACTACTGAAAATTTGTAGGTTGGCCAATTTACCCACTAAATCCCATTCTCCATTTGAGATGTAGTTGGAAATATCAGCCTCGAGCATCTGGAGGTCAATCAACCAGCCACTGTGAGTCCAGGAGCCAAACTTCAAATCACACTTCTGCACATCAAAGGGGAACCAGCGGACATCAATGTAACATGTGCTCTTCAAAATGCCTGTAGACAGAAATCAATCATGATCAAGCATGTGCAGGGTGCATTTCATCCTACCCTTATCTCTCTCTGATTGTGATCAAGTTTCCTTTTCAAAAATTCTGTGTGATATGGTCATTGGGTAACCAGACAAGTACTGCAGGTAGAAGATGCCGCCATGAGTTGAATAAATTCCCTTCCTCCAGCAGTGAAGATCGTTCTCACTGCGTTTTTGAGGTAGGTTGCCTGGGACACTGTGGCCACTCAGGAGCAGCCCAGCCTGTCTCCCAGTGCAGCTGGCCTTTGCAGATTACAGACAGTGTTTCTTGGTCTGACAGGAGCAAAGATTATGCCTCATGGTCATCCGTATTGTGACCAGCTCTTTGAAAGGGGTTCCTGGTCAGGCCCTGCCTCAGACCCACAGTCCCTTGAAAATACATTATTGTGCTAAACCTTGCACAGTCCTGGCCTTTATCATCTGTGTGGTAACCAAGCCTTGAATTTCACTCTGGATGCGTCTAGTTCATGTTCTGGGATGCTTTAAGGGGTCTAATGGGTAAGGAACAACAGTGGAACAGCCATCAGGGAAGTCATTGCTGATCCCCAGTGGATCCTGTGGACCTGCCTGGGGACAATGTCATGTAGGACACAAAGTTTAGGAATTTTTTTGTCTACCAAAGTGAGCAACTATGGGACAGCCTGTGTGTTTGCTGGTGAGTCGTGGCTGCTGGACCATGCAGGCAGGGAATCAGCAACACAGGTGAATAGAAACTGAGACTTGGGCTCAACTGGCGGAGACCAATCCCAGTTTGTCTTTTCAGCTGGATTTTTAGCCTCAGCCTGGCAGGAAGGGCTTTAATGCTGACAGAGTGCTGCTTTTGGCATCTCCTCTGCTCATACAATTCTCCACACAACAGAGACCTAGCTAGACTGCACATGAAACACAATGACATGGCGCACATCACCTTACTTTGGATGACACCTTAGGCCTCTGGATGTTCTGAGCAAATTGCTCAGGAGAACATTTTACTGCTTATCATAAAGTGTAAATACCACTGATAATGGACTTAAATTTTCTTAGTGGGTCTGTCCCATTATTAGGTAGCTTGCAAAATTTCCCCAAGTGGCTTTTAAACACCTTGGTTTCATTCATGAAGGAAACCTGCTTGAAATTATTTGATTAAAAGTAAACAAACACTCTCTGTGCCCTACCTGGAGGAATATATTGGCAGGATCCAGAGTAGTTCACCAGCACATTTGTGTGAAATGTTGCATCAAATCTTTCATCTGCACTGTAACACAGTATAAACAAAACAAAGGAAAAGCAAGCTGATGTGTAAGTAAAGATGTAACTGTCAACATAAAAATAACTTTTTGGCTGAATTCACTTCCTACATCTGGGTGAAGTGTCTACCTTTGACTCAGTTCCCTATAGCTACTGTCAGCCTGCACCTGGGCAGGCTGCTTGCATGCTGTAATGTCCTCAAAGAAGTTAGACTCAGAGCATTGCATGTCTCAGAAAAAAGGCAGAAGGAAAAGAAGCAAAAGTGTCACATTAGCTGTATCCAAAAACTGGACAGTTGGGACAGTGAGGCTTTTCTAGGGCACCTGTCAAATTGAGGCAGCTCACCACATAAATCAAGTTATCTGTTACCTTACCCAGATATCTGTTGTAACAGCAATTGTGATCTGACACAACAATTCTGCAGTCTCCTGAGACACAGAGAGGACAAGAGTTTGCTTCTAGCACTAGAAGAAGCCACTGGAGAGAAGTTATTTTAGGGGCTTGTAGGAGGAGATTCATTGAAACTCCAAGAGCAAAAGGGACCAAGAAAAGAGAATTTCTTTACTACTCCAACAGTTCTGAGAAAATTAGAGGAATAATGAGCCAGACAAGGACACGATTCTTCAAAGGAGTGGGTCTGGGTGCTTGTTCCAGAGGGTGTCTTGGAAGACATTAAACACAGAGGGTTCCCCAGCTTGTAGAGCCTTGCCTGCAGTGGCTATGTACAGGCCTATGTTGTATGACTACACCATCTTACATACCCTGTCTTTCAATTAGATTTAAAATTTTCAGAGCCTCCATTACTCTTCTGATCTGCTCTTTATCCATGTCGAGTCCTCAGTCCTCAGTACTGCTCCCAGTATAAAACAAAGGGGATGACTCTAAAAAGCCTAAGTCTAGAATGAGTGATAATTATCAAAGACATAAAAGACAACAAAAAGGGGTTCTATAAATACAGAGGGACAAGGAAAAGAAAAATAATCAGATTGATCCACCACTTATGGAAGGGAAAATCCAGCAAGGGGTGCAGAGAGCTGCAGTATGCTGCATTCTGTGGGCATCACTCCTTGCAACTCATTCTCACACAGTGGCAGGAGTCCATGGCAGAACAGGGCAAGAACAGGTTAAGGAAATGCAGATAAGACAGATTCTACTCAGCAGAGCTGATGAAATTTACTCTTGAGAACTGAAAGGACTGGCCGAAATACCCTCTGAAGCATTAACAATTATCTGTGAGAGCTTGTGGAGAAGAGGGAAGAGCATGGTGAGTTATGGGAGATCAAAGAGAATTCTGACTTCATTTAAAGGTGAAATTATAGACACATCAACCTAACTTCAAAGAAAATGGGGTGAAACATCTGGCACAGATTTGTGAAGGGTGAACTGCATCAAACCAATCTATTTTTCTTACTAAGAGGAGGCTGGTAATCTATCTGAATTTCAGCTTATTCTTATAAACTACAGTAATATAGACCAAGCTATATGCCTCATAGAGACTAAAAAGGAATAAAGAGACAGTAAGAAGCAAAGCTGAAGTAAAGAAGAATACCTAAACAATCTAGGTATCTCCAGGCCTCCTTTGGATATCTTGTAGTGAGGGTTTGGAAGATGGAAGATGGATCTTGGTGAACTCCGGAAGCTAACAAAATGTAATTTAATCTGGGTAATTATAAAGTATTACCCTGAAAACTGTCAGAGAAAGACATAACAGGGAAAATCTAGTAAGACAACAGAGCTGAATGACAACATCTGGGGTATGCAATAGATCAAAAAATAAGTCCCGAATTAAGATATTATTAGAGAAAACCCCAAATCACCTCCCCCTGGAAAGCTTTAAGGAAACAGCTGTCTAGAGAGTTTTCACTTAAGGAAAATCAGATTAGAGAATATTCAGAGTAGAATGATGGAGAGGTTTATAAAATATGTGATAATGAAAGTGAGACGAAAATCCATTTGTTTACTTCAATCAGAAATGCAGTGACAGATATAGGACAATAGATTTCCTCCAGATACAGAAATTTTGAATAAACTATAGCTAGTATTCTCTCTGTGTTCACTGAGAAAAAGTAAAAAAAGCTATCAGCGGAACAACAGCAAGGAAGAATTAGACTGGCTATTAGAAAAATCTGTTATATGATGCTTGCTTCTTTTTCTTACTCATTAAGGGTGAGAGCCAAATCCATAGAGGGCAAAAGGCCCATAGTATCAGTGAAGCATGGTTGATTCTCAGCACTCAGTTAAAGTTTCCTACCAGCCATTTCACATCTTACTTACCTGTTATACAGAAGAATGTCTGGTACCCAAATCTGGTCAGCAGGAAATCTCAAGTTCTGCACTCCTGGGTATTCATACTGATCCCAAGACAAGTAAACATCAACCCAGGACTGTTGGCAAACACATGTATCAGATTATATGAGCTTGCAAAAGTTTTCTAAATACTCTGGAATATTAAGGGAACAGAACAGATTTTGCCAATAACAATAGCAGCAGTATGATAATAGTTTAATGCTTGGCTTTAATTATTAAAAAAGGCTGGCGTTTATAGAGGAAATAACAGTGTGACTATTGAAGACAGTGTCTAGCTCCTCATCTTGTGGCCTGAAGTCAGGCATCCCAAACCTTTCCTGGTGGGCTGGCAGAACCACTGGCAGTAGGCACCTCTATAGGGTCTGCTGATTCTGAAATGAAGTGGGTTTTGAGGTGGTTAGAGGTAGATGGACCATGGTCTGAGAGTCCCCAATGAGTGGAAATAATTTAACCTGTTCCAAAGGTTGGGTGACTCTTTTACTAACCACCTTGCAATGAGATGTAGGCAAGAGAATTTTATATGGCAAGGGGTTATTTCTGATCCCATCTCCTCAACCTCAACACAATTAATTCAACAAAGCTGCAGGAACAGCTTTTGGGAAGAACTTTCTGACTTACAATGAAGCTTAACAGGAGCTTGCAAGGGAAATCCTTATCAGTGCTATACCTGTAGAACATCTGCAAGGCATGGGACACCCACAGGCTCTAACCTAACAATCCTGTAGTCATGTAGGTTTGTCTATGTTAGTTTTTGCAATATAAAAATGCTCATTTCTGCTCCAAATCCCAGCAGGCAGCTGAGGAAGAAACAGCCTGCTCTGTTGAGCATATTATTATGAGATAGTGTTTGGCTGTGAAAATCAAAGCAGAATTAGTTGAATCATTCATATCTCCTACTGGTTTTTCTGTCAATAACTGCTTCTTTCCTGAGCTTGGACCCTTTGGGGGATCTGTTTATACAGTATAAGGGAACACTGTATCCCTCATCATAGGCAGCCAGGCAGACCTGATGGGAAGCCCTCCTGCAAAGGAGGTCCCTTCCCTTAATGAAAGTCAGTTTTGCTTATTTTGTGTGAGCAGTGCACATGAACCCTGAGCTGGAGCAGGTTGCAGAAGAGGGAGGAGGAATGTTTATGGAAGAGGTTTATAAAGCACAAGGGAAGGCAATATCCCAGAGAGGTGCCTGGGTGCTGCCAGCAGCAATGCAGCATCAGGACCTCTGTGGTCCCTGGACTACCCACCATCCCCTATGAGTAGTCTCCACGTGGTCCAGTGACCACTTCTGCGTTCAGGAACAGGTGCCCTGGCTCCCAGGTCCAGGTAGAGGTGGGATTTTCCCAGAAGTGGCAAGTGCACATTGCCTAAGTCTTAGTGGGTATGTTGCTCATAAGTCTCCATCACTGGTTATGGAGAAGGCCTTGAGCATCTTGAAGATTTTCTTCTTAGCTATGATGGGACCCTAATGCTGGGCTCTTTGTTACTAGATCCCTATATCCACTGGCAAAACAATGAAATTGATTTCATGCTCCAAAGGTCAACAGGTCTGTCCAAAGGATTAATGTAGTCTCAAATTCAATTTTCAATTTTAAAAGGACCACTAGGGAAATTTTAAAGGACTCAAAATGCCTGCTAGTATTGCATTATACACAGGCTATATAATAGTAGTCTTGCTTTTCAGCTAAGAAATCACATTCAGTAGTTTTCAGTTAGTTTCTTTACTGACAGATGTCACTCACCATCTGCAGCCAAGCATTTGTGATCAACACCTGATTCTTCTCATCCTTTGAACAAAAGGGGGAAGGAAAGAAAAGACAAGAGAAAAAGAGATGAAACAGTTTGATTAGAGATGGAAGACTTTCTGTGTCTTTTAGAGAATCCAGATTCTTGGGGTACACAAACCAAACTCCATGGAGTAGATCACGAGCTCACTGTAACACCACTATTTGTCCCAGACAACTGTGACTCTTTTTCTTATCCTTTAAACCTACAGACTCCCTGTTTTATCATAACTGAGCAACAATAGAAAGGAAGTAATAGATGATTTTTCTTACTTTTCTGGGGATGAACTCCTTACTAAGTTTTACCTTCTAGCTACTTGCTCAAAACAAGATGTTTTCTAGTACCACATTGTGTGTCATAATTGGAGAGGTTTTTATGTTGTATTTGCTGCTGCTGCAAAGCAATGGTGAAATTATGCTGGAAGTGCTGTCCTTTTCGAGTATATGTTATGTAACTTAGCTCTGGCTAAAGGAAAAAAAGGGCTGGCCTTGGGCAGAAGCTATCACTTGGCAAAAAGGACACAAATACTGCGTGAGAGGGATCTTACACGACACCTACACAGAGCAGGATTCAGCAGATTCATTCCTGTATGCAGAGGCCATGGGGAAGAATCTCTTATAACAGAAACAAAGATGCCCTCACTGCCCAGTTGGTGCCCAAGTTCTTTGGGGAGTCACAAGGTGCCCAGTTTTCTGCAGTTACCCTGCAGGTACAGGGTCCTGCACCATGGGGATGGAGAAGCAGGGCTGTGGAGTCACTGTGTGCAGATACACAGGTACCCAAACACCACCACTACAGCCACACCATGCACTTCCCAGGAGCTGAGGCTGTGCTGCTCAGAGGGACTGGCTCACTGTATGCCCAGCTGCCCTTGTGTATGTCCATGCCCTAGGAAGGTTATGTGGTTGAGGTGGGAGACAATGCAATTGCAAGCTGCTTGGCAGGCATTTAAACCATACAGAGAGTTTTCTGGACATGCATGCCCTCTCTGGTCATGTCCTTATTGCAGTACTTACACTCTAACAGGGTAGAAAAACTTAAACTGTCTTACTATCTTTGGAAAAATACCAGTCTGCTCACTGCAAGCTACTTTCATTCTGCCTTTCATCCCCTCCTCCCCTCCAGAGCTACCTTCACAGTACATATGCAAAGAAACTTCCCCAGAAGTGTCAGGGAAGAGCTGCTCAAAAGCAAACTGCAACATCTCACACCAAGCTGCAACCCTAGGTGTGTGTGGTCATCTGTGAGTCCTCTGGAGTTACTTCTTCTCTGTCTCATGCAGGAACTGCAAATTCCTAGGCTAAGGCATGAAGGAGAACTGAGAAGTCTCCTAATTATGATTCCCTTGCATACCAGACACTGGACCAGTGGTACTGCTGAACTCTTAGCACGATGTCCTCTTTTTACATTCGGGTTGTTGGAACTCCAGAAATACCACCACCTAGAAAGGGAGACATCATTGACCTGGAGGAGTCCTGATTGTTTTGGCACCGTGGCCAGAGTTAGGCTCTACAGGCAGGGTCCTGTCCCCAGGAAACAGGTCTCTGCCATAGTGATCCACACAACACTGTCTATCACACTACCTCCTTTTGAGTCCCCTTGAGATCTGAGTACACTGCTTCTGCTGGTGTGAGATGCCACACAAAAATCAGACATGATTTTATACTGTTGTACTGTTCATATATTTCCCTTTCTCCTCTCTGCCACTCCAGCAAATGTACACCTCTCTCTATGCAAACTACAATTCACCTCCAGAGGCCTGATCCTTCTGCACCCCCTTTTGTTCCCTTGGTTGCTGTGGTTGAAGCAATAGTAAGAAAATCTGCAGAAAAATAAGAGATGGACTGGGCTTATTGAGACAAGTTTTTTAGATGCTGAAGGATTTAAACATCATCTTGAAAAATAAAATCCTAAAGTTAAGAATAGTCCCACAGTAGGTAATTGACAGAGTCATCAGAGCTATCTGACCTGGGAAATGAAAGCAACCCAGAAACACAGAGGTTGTGTCCCAGGGATCCTCAGAGGCCAGCCTGACCACCAGCCCATCTGACTGATACATTCCTGGTCACCAATGACTCCTGAGGAGTCTTGTAGGGCTGGCAAGCATGATGATCATCTGAATTGCACACCATATACTAACAATATTTTGTGTTGTTAGGCAAAGAATGCTTTATACTAATAAGCTGCACGTGTACTCCTAACAAAAACTTTCTATGTACTGTTGAAGGAGCTTGAACACCATGATTTAAAACATGGTCAGCAACAGTCAGCTGTAAGCAAAGACATCGGCAATCCAACTAAGGATTTTCCGCATCTACACGAAACCTACAGGGTAGGGCAAGAAGGGAATTCCTCATTTTGTCATCTATCTGTGTAAATTACATGGGAATGCGTTAAAGTCTAATGTACATCTATGAGGCTGAGGGTTTCCAGCATGTGCAGATGCCTCCCATCAGGAGCCTTTCATATGTGGCTCTGATTTACAAGGAAACTAATTTTTTTCTGGCACAGTAAGTTAATACCTGACAGTTTGCAAAGGAAGATATGTTGGGCTGACTTCTGTATTTCACAAAACAGTTCGTTGTCCTTACCTGTTTATCTATGTGTCAGATACTAATGACCTGGCTAATCAGCTTTGTCTCCAAACAATTCTTCAGCCAGGTATTCCATGTAGCATTAAGTTTATGGGTCTGCTTTACCTCCTTTTCACAGGGCTACTGTGCTTAAATAGATTTTGTAGTCAAAGGAAATCTTATATTTTTGAGTTCTCAAATTCTTATCTAGAAAGTAACAATGGTCTTTCTTGTCTTGTGTTTAGATAGCAGCAAAACCACAAGGTCTTACTCTAGGGCTTTGGGCTGCTTATGTCTCTCTTAGATTGGGTGAAAAAAATGTCACTTCAGGATTTTTTCTTGGCCATTCAGAGGCTATTCCCATCCTTGCCTTCAGGCAGCTGAGCTCTTAAATGGAATTTGACACTTTGGCGAAAATGCTACCATATGCAGTGCTGGTCAACAGACGCAGCCTGATGGGTCCTTCTTATTGCACAACAGAACAAAATATTTTTCAAACAAGGATCTGAGTTTTCCAGAAGTGCCTGGTTTGCAGAAGCAGCAAAGCTGACTTAGCACTGTGCAGGCATTTGTCCAGGTGTAGCTCTCCTGCTGAGTCCTTTCTAGAGAAAGACTCTAAGGAACCAAGGAAAAGTGCCTGCTGGGGCTGCCGAGGAGATGAGAGCCATGGGAACATTGAGTCTGAACCCACCCCCTATTAGACTGAGAGGCATTTCAGAGCTGAGAGGCTTATGGAGCTTTCCATCTTCATGGCACTCTACTGAGCCATGTAGCTTTGCATTCTGTAAGGAAATACTTTGGCTTTTGCAGTGGGTTGGTTACCTTGCCTTTCCAGAGCTGCAGAAGAATTACAACACCTGCCATCTTCATTATGACCTGTGTGCTGTATGCACCTCTAAAATAACTTGGAACAGAAGGGACTGTATTTTTATGCTACATGGACACTCACAAACAAGTAACCTGGGGAACATGCGTGCTTTACTCTGTCTCAGGAGATGACTGGTCATTTAGCTTTGCCTAAGGAAAAGCTAATTATTGAACTTGGGAAGTGCTGGAGGCAGTTTCCTCATTCTGTTTATGGAAAGGGGTTTAAAGATTAGTTGAGAGGATGCCTTTCCTCTCAGAAAAAAACTTATATAATCTATCACACTGTTTTTTCTGTTCAAGATTTCTGTCTTGACATTGTCGGCCTTGGGGATGACCTTCCCTCTGCATTGGGCCAGCTCTCAGCTCCCATCTTTCTGTGCAGCAAAGCATTGAAAGCAACCCTGGAAAGATTCTGGATAAGGCTGAAAATTATCAGTTCCCAAAGGTGCTTTTCCATCACTCCCCTAGCTGTTCTCCTGGTTTGTAAATGTTCAGCTTAAAGAAATCATTTTGTTCCTCATATTTAAAAATTCTGGAAAAGCTGTGGTCACTAGTGAGTGCAACACTTGTTCTCTAAATCCTTCCTGTATTTATCTAGGTCATTTTCTCCCCTTTCTATCTCTAGCTTGACTCCAGTTAATCCTCTGCCCTGGAAATCTGCTTATTCCTACAGCCACCTTTGACCCATGGAAAGTGACAGTTTGGTTTGTTCTGGTGCACATGCTGTGACATGTGAATGTCTTAGTTTGGTTTTCTTTTCCCTGCCCTAAATTTAAAGCTTACAATGTATGTACATCTGCCCGCATTGTGCACCACTGCCTGTCAATAGATTCTCCCTTGCCAGGTCAACATCTAAATAAAATAGCCACATAATTACCTGGGTCATATCACCTGGACAAAAGAACCAAAAGCTCTTCCTGGTTCAGTAGTCACATCATATGATTACATGTCATCTCTATAGCAAGGCATTTGTTACCAGGTGACGAGCAGTTCTTGCCCTCTCAGAGAGCCACAGAAGTGGGAGTTGAATCAGCCACTGAAATCAGGCATTGTTTCAAGATAGTGATCATAAAAGTCCCCAACTGAACATGCAACTCTCAGTCATCATGTGTGACTACTTTGGCACTACTTCATGTAATTTTAATTTTTTTTCCCACCATTTTTGCACCTGAAGATCTGAAGATGAGGAGGAGACTTGGAAAGTTTTTTTAGCAGAGACACTGATCTTTAAGTGGGATCTTATTCAAAATATCCAAAGGAATTGATCAAGTTTTCAAATGCTTATATGCTCAGTCTGCGACTACACAGGCACTCCTTTCCATTGCTGTACCACTAATCTGCCTGTTATCTTCAGCTAATTATCTAAAACTCAGCTCAAATGCATTGAATGGTTGAAGTCTCACAATAATTTTGAGGAGTGCCCAGGTTGTCCTGGAAACATTAAAGTATCACTGGACAGCCTTTGTATTTCAGGAGTCTCATTAAAAAGCTGGAATAAATCTTGTCATCACAACATCAGCTATATAGGGATAACTTAGGTTTAAGTACTTCATCTCAGTTCCTTTAACAAAGAAACTTCCTCAGGAGGAAGATGGAAATCAGAAAGGAGGGCTCAGAGTTAAAGTGAAAGACTGGGGAGAAAGTCACTGAGCCAGGAATAATCAATTGCTGATGGTGAGAGTAGAGAGTTGAAGAGAACCTTGTACTTGGAGAAGCACAGCATTGAAAGAGGGACTGTGCCAGAAAAGCCTGCAAATACAGGGATTCCAGCCATGTTCCTTAGGCTATGTAATGCAAGGTTATCAACCTTGAGAAAGCCTTGGCTCCTGGTATGCCAGAGACCAGCCAGATACGGATGTTAAATGTGAAGGCCTGGATACAAAAGCCACTGCATCAAGTACTGAATCTGTGCATTCTCCAAAGGTGAGAGTGGAAGTAAGAAATAAGGGAAGAAATGCCAGTTTCCATTGCCAGTCAGGGCTTCAGAGTAGGCAGCCCTCCCACTCACTGGCACAACTGGTGACTGAGAGTCTCCCAAGCCTGCTTGATTTGTGTCTTACTTGCTTTACCCCAAATATTTTGCGATTTCCATTGTGGTGAAAAAAAGGCAGTCTTGTTCTTGTCCTACACATGCAGCATGACTTCCAACTACTGCTTGGAGCTGTGGGTACTTGATTTAGGAAAATAATTTTATTTTTCTAGGTTGTACCTTTGCACTAGTCCCTGAAGATCNNNNTGCACTAGTCCCTGAAGATCAAGACTCTTGGGAACTGTGACACAATGTAGATTCACTGGTCTTGAGACTGCTTGACTTCAAGTTCCTCCACAAAGACCTGCAAATTGCAGAACTCCCTGCCTCCAGAGCTCTCTGGGATCCTGGGAAGAGTGAAACCAGTGTTTCAAAGATACTTCGCATGGAAATTCTGGAAGCTGGGTCAGAGGACCTCACATGGCCTTCCAGCACAGTGCTGCTCTCTGACTGCTTGGAACTGGCATACATGCTTAGTTCCTGGGGGAAAGGGTGTTATGTCACCATACAAAACCTGTCAGTCCTCCATTAAAATCCCAAAACACCCACACACAGCATGTAGGCGGTTTTTGTATTCTCGAGGGTGGATACCTCCTCCTGAAATAGCCCTCCTTGTATTTTGTGCACAGTTGTCAGGTGTTTCAAACAAACAGGACTAGACACAAATCTTTATTATAGGATATTAATTATTAATTGTCTTTTTCAGCATTTGAAATCACAAGGAAAACAGCAGAAGGATGGTTGAGAAAGCCAATCCTGAGTACTTATCCAAGACTCACACTCAGTCTATCTGCAAGGTTGCTTTTTCTTTTTCTTCCAATATTTGCATGCTACTGTTGCAGCACAGCAAAAAAATAAGGGCATGTAGGTATGTTCCAAAACTCAAGTGAGCTCTTAAAGTCTTTGATCAGGTATAGAAAACAGCAGAAAATGTTTTTATTCAGGAGCTGAAATTACTGTTTCTCAGGTCTTACCCTCAGAGAACTCAGAGAAACTAAGAAATACTAGGTTCAAGGCCACCTCAACAGCTTTGGCTTAACTGTTTTATTGAAAATCTTTGATACCTCAGATTAGTTATACAAAATTAAGGAATATAAATGAGCTCAAGATCTAAGTTCCCACATCTGCAAACAACAGAGTATAGCCTTTTCAGTAGTCAGAGGCAAAATCGTTAAATTATTGTGAAATGCCCAAGCTGGATGACCACAACTAAAAATCTCAGAAGGAAATCAGCCTTTCTTTTGTTAGAGCCACTACCACTTAGTACAGCTTGGGAAACCATGCTGGAAGAACACAAACCATGCAATTGCTTCTCACAAAGTGAGCTGCCTCCACTCTGAGCTGAGCGAGGCAGAAGTCATACAAAGTAGAAAGGTGCCAGTAAGGTTCAGGTAATAAAACTCCATCATAATGTTTCATGCAAGTGTGTGCAAGCACTATTAGTCAAGAAGCCATACTACCCATAGTGCTTAACAACTTCACTGTGCTAGCAAATTCAGATGTTTCATGTTTAATTGGTTTAGTGAGACTGGCATTTTGATGATGTCTTGCACATAGGAGGCAGCCAAAAAAATAATTCATGGCTCAATTAGCCTTGAATTTCCCAATTTTCAATATTCTCCCATGCTAATGGAGAGGAATTTTGTTTTTTTCTTCCTGGAGCTGAAAATTGGTCACTCTAAGTGAGTTCTGTGACCAAGAGAGAGATTTGGGGTTTTAACTCTAATGAATATGTTGGTCTAGAATATTTTCTGTCATTTTTCTGCCTGGAATTTTAATGATCGTGATCACAAATTGATTTTCAGCTTTTATAGTGCTGTCCAGTCTGTTTTTCGTCTCAGTTGCACTATTTTGCATCAGCCTTGCTGCTCTGGTCTCATCGAATTGGTTCTTGCAAGAAAAGCATGAAAAAAAAACTTCCCTGAAAGATACATGGTTTGGTAGAATAGGTCTTTCAAGGAGAAACAGAGTAAACATCACTCACAAAAGCTATGTAGGAAGCCCCCAACTAAATGCAAAGGCATTAGTAGGAATGAAAAAAAAACAAAAGATACTTTAATCTAGAAGGTCTGAAAGAGTCAGTTGAATGGTCAGTCTTATATAGTTGAAGATATCTATCTGTAAAAGATTTGTACGGGATGTACTACAGGGATTATGGTTTAATCTAGTAAATACTGATACTATATTGGGAATAACAAATGAATAAGTGCTTATGTGCACTGCATATTTTTATTTGTTTCCTTGAATCACTTGTCTCTTGATCTGGGTTTACTACGTAACTCACAGCATGGATTTTTGTATGTGTGAGAAAGCTGGCATGAAAGGTAGGAGGGAATGACCTAGATGCTGTAAGGTCAGTTTAAGAAGGAAGAGGTAAATTAGAGCTAGAAAATAAACCTTGAACTTTTTGGCCTTTCAATACACCTGCAGAACTAGCCCTAGAAAGCTTATGGAACAAAATAATTTAAAAACAAGGATACCAACTGCTAAAGGCATTTTGATCTGACAGAGATTTTGTGGAAAACCTAGCAGTAGGAGGGCTGTGTCAGACAGGATGCACCCCACAGCCAGGCACAGTCTGCCCTCCTGCCTCCTCACCTTTAACTTCTGGCACAGTATACTGACAGGTAGCCTTTAGCTTTGGCAACCCTCACTCAAATAGAGAACTTCCCAGCAAAAAGGTCTGAGCTCCTGAGGGCTGAGTTCAACAGTCCTATTATCTGATGAGCAGATCACCTGAGAAATGAGCAGGCTGGTGAAGGCAGCTTCAATGTCAACAGATGCCTGCATTTAAAAGTTGTTCTCTTACCAAACGCTAAATAAACTCCACAAACCAACCAAAAATAACAAAAAACTCCACTTCCTTCAGGGTTGGATTCTTTGATTTAGGGAAAACCAGTGGAAGCTTAAGTTTGAATCCAGCATTTTGATAAGGTCTGGGTACAGAAGGCAAAAATATTTATGCTGCTAAGCTCGTGTGCTGCTTATAGTGATAGTGGCTACACCTGAGTGCTTGGTGAAAATATGTGAGGATCTTTTCTCTTGTTTTTTCTGAACAGCAAGGCTCTGACTCAGTTATCAGGAAAAAACAAAAAAGTGAATCTTTGTTTTTTATTGTCATACTAAACTCTTACATTACTTGTCTGGCTGCTTTCCAAAAATGCGGAGAGCTTTGACACCCCAAAGCAATAACATCTGTAGTTTAAAAGTTGTTTGTAACCTTGTAATATCCCAACCATGAGGTTTGGGATAATTCTGCAGTCCTTAGGATGTACAATAATTTTACACACTGTGCAATTGAATCAAAACAGTCCATAATAAATTCTTCCAGAAACAGCATTTGTTTTGGGTTTGCAGCCCAAAATTACAGGAAGATTATGTATTTTTAAATTAAACAGGAAGATTATGTATTTTTTGGCTTCTGGAAGTGCATAAGGACTCATGGATTGTTGGGGATCTTTTTCAGCACTTTTGTGGCTTCCAACAGTACAGGTCACCTGCAATCCCTTTTTTTGTCATTATGACCTCTGACAGTGGCAGCTGGAAGACTGAACATAGAGGAGGAAAGTACTCAGGATTCCACCATATGCAGGGAAAAACAGCTCAAACAGCTGTTTGAGTTTTTTAATAACAGTGCAACCACATATACACCCCTTCAGATAAGGTCTTCTGAAAATGCCAACAGGAGAAATGAAAACAATCATTCATGATGACAAATAGTTTTCACCTAGCAGCTTCCTTTCACATTGTGCTAAAGGAAAATGCTTGCACTTCCTCTGCTGCAGAAAATTCCATGCCTCATTTCTTAATTACTCTAGCCTCACCAACAGACTGGGCTCCTTGACAAATATGAAGAGAATTTTTGTTCCAAGTACTCTTGGATGTCTACCCTTGCTTGGGTTGGCAGGGCTTGGCAGTGCCTGACAGTGCTCTGTGGGAGAGGTCACCACACAATGCCCTTCTGATGCACAGGGACTGCCTGGGGGTCAGGCTCCAAGCAAAAGTGACCCTCAGAAATGGCATACACATGAGACAGCTCAGCATGAAGTTGTCCTTACACACAGAGGATAAGGCAAACTGAACTGAACCCTGCTGTTAATCAAGGGCTGTAACTGTCCCTCTTTCTGTTCATTTGTTTCCTGATTGTAATGGGCCTGTCATGGCTGTAGTTATGAATTAATATAATTTTGGGGAAAAGTCCAAACCCTAAAAGTCCTTCATTTGCATTTGTCTACGACAACTGTGACGAGTAGAGAACATGTTCTTCTCAGCTTTAAGTATGATGGCTGGCTTTGAATCCTAAAAACTATACATTTCCTGTGTAGCCAAATACATGCACGTAAAAGCAGAAAACATAATCCAAAGCAGTCATGCTTTGAAATTTTCTTTAAATGGTTTTGAGAAGGTGAGATTTTAAGTAGTTACTTGTAATACTACTTGGAAAACCACAGTGATCTCAGAGCAGTCTTTTCTCTCTGTAGCAGAATGCAACTAGATTGTCACCAATGGTGTCCTCAGCAGCCTGTCTGTAGAAGACGAATGTAGGATTCATTACACTTTGTGTAGGAAACAGACTTATGGAGGCATATCATGGAACCTGTCCCAGACAGAAGTACTTTACATGTGATGCCAGGTCTTGGCATGGGCAAAGCACATGATTTTTTAAAGCACAAGACTTCTTCTCATTTCCATGCAACAATAAAACAGGAGATTTTTTTCCATCTTCTCCACATTGTTTTCTCCTGCAGGGTAACCAGAACAGGGTCCATTGGCTCATGCCCATTGCAGTGACTGTGTGCAAAGTATCTCAGTGAGTCCAGCAATACTATAGTATGCCTTGGCATGTGATACTTTCCTGAGCATGGAGTGCTTGTTTTGTCTCCAGGGAGTATGGTGTAAAAAGTGCCCTCATGCTGGGACACTGCCTAGCACCCTGCTCTTTTATGATAATGGACCACACTGGATACACAGGTCCTCAGAAAGAACAGCTTTTCACTTTGCTAATGCATACACCATTGCCAAGACTGTGATGCTGTCTATCCTCTTCCCCAAGTGAAGAGCTGTGCACCAGCTGCTTTGTCTCCTGCCAGGAAGGGCAGCTGAGGAGGCAGAGTCTACTCACCCCCAGACTCCCATCTGATCAAACTGAGATGGCCACTTGGTTTGCCTCACCTGACAGAGGTTGTCTCAGCTGACAGAGGTTGCCTCTTCCTTGTGGCTTGACTGCTTATCTTTACATCATTGTGGCTATAATGAACCTCTTTTTAAACAGACATTTACTTCAGCAGCTGGAGCACACAGATGCTGCTCTCTGTTCAGCCAGCAATGGTGGATGAGGGGCTCACGAGTACAGTGCTTGTTGCTGGCATATTTCTGCATTGATTCCTGATTTAAGGACCCAGGGGATCAGTGTTTTGTGATTTTTCAGGTTGGTTGGTTTAGCCACTTGTTGATGTCACAATGACATTTTTACTGTAGGAATTCAACTGCAAAGTGATTTTCTGTCCTCCACTGAGGAGACAGGCACCTTTTCACATCATCCAAGATAAACATTTCAGGTAACTCTGGATGTTTTATAAAAGACCTTGAATGAAGTTTACAAGACCACAAGCCTAGGACAGATCATTAATTCTGATTAAAACAGATTAACGTCTAGCACCTGTACTGGGTGCAAAGATGTAGGGAAGAAAAGCTTCATTTCTGACAGGTACGAACATCTAGCATACCTCTTTCCTATTGTGGACAATCAAAAGGGAACATTGGAACTACATTTCTTATAATAGACATTGACTTAATGTAGATAAAGTACTTTAAAAAAATACTAATTTCCAGAAAAATTGGGTTTCATATATGAATGTGAAACACAGTTGAAAAATTGTTTTATGTAATTCCTCCTGACTTTGAAAATGGACAGTTACAGCCCTATGGCTGAAGAGTCCCCTTTACTACCTCCAACCTTCAAATTAGGTTGAAAGAAAATAACACAGATAAAGAAGGACTGAAGAAAGATCTTTGGAGCTGAGACATCTCTGCTAAACCTAGAATTGCTTGCTGAAATTTACTTTAAATTAGCTGCAGGAAATCTTTGCTCTTTCATTCATGTAGAGGCCTTTAGTTGACAGTACTGATTTCCTCTCTCTTCCAGTTCAATGCAGTTGGTAACATTTCAAAACAGAAAGATGCATATCCTATCTGAGTGGCTCCTGTCTGCCTCCAGGAATACCACAGCTGACTGGACCTGCCACTTCCATGTTGTGATGCTGGGGGGCTACACCTTCAGGGTCCTGCTCACCTCTCCAGGGTGAGCACCTGGTGTACTACTCACTTTCGAAAAGATTGTGCGAGCTTTAAATATTTGAGGCTCCTGTTGAATTGCTTTGCAATTGCACAAATGTTTCCACATCTCTCTCTCTATATTTCTCATTCCCCCCATGACAGTGACAGTGTATGAGAAACCAGCTCCAAATACTGTTTATGGAAAAGGTAGAATGAAGATAAGAGCACTAGTATGTTCACCTGTTTGTTCTGCTGACAGGGTAAAGATGGTCAAAATTGTTCCCCTGGCTTGTTTTTTCTCACATAGATGAAAGAAATCCTGTCTATATATATCATGGTTTTTCATACAGAATCCTCTTCATGATGAAAAAAAGGATTTGGATTATTATGTTAAAATTTTCCATGGGTCAAATCTCCAATTCTGTAAGAGCATGTTGTAGTCAAGACAATTAGAGGGCTGTGCCTCCAGGTTTTACTTTTATGTATTTCTAAGCTCATCTTAGGGCAGATTCATTCAGCTGCAGTGCACGGTAAAAATATGATGGGAGATGAGGCCAATGCCATTATAATATCTAATGAAAAAGTGTAAGTGCAGTGATGGTAGCTTTGAATGCTGCACATGATCTTGAATTATTGCATCCCACACAGATCTGGGAAGAATGTATCATTAATAATTTGTAGTAACACATGGCTTCTAATTGATTGAATTCTTTTTTTCTGTTTAAAACAAATGGAAAAACAATACATAATTAATCTCCTTGAAGCTCATGTTGGGTCAGAAATGGCTGTGCTTTTAGGACAATATTCACTCCTCTAAAGTGTCAAAGCATGTACTCCAGCATTTAAGATGCTTAGCAAAAGACAAACTGCTTTTGTCTCTGATAGCCTAATAAAGAGGAAAAGTATGTCTCCTAGATGAGAGATCAGATTTGTTATGCTGAATGGTTGCAACAGAGAAGAGAAGAGCAAGAAACTTACCACGTCAATTATCTGCAGCAAGGAAAGCTGGAGTTCGACTACGAGTGGTTGGGAGTCATTCACTACAGGTCGTTCCAGACGATTGTAGTTCCTCAGCAGTTCTCTGTACAAGCGTCTCTGGCTTTCCCCCTGCTGTGAGACTACAGGAAAAAAAAGAAGGTGTCTGTCATTCACCCTGTCACACAACCATCACTGTTTGTCTATTCCATTAAAAACTTCCTGTCCTGGATTGATCCTAAATTGTACCCCCATTCATCTGTTTAGCTCAGAAATAAGTTTTGTACCTTTAAAACTGGATCTGAGACTGAAGGAGATGCGGTGGAATGTCTGAGGTGGTTGTTTTCTAAACAAAAAGATCAGAGTTTTCAGTTTTCCTTCACACACAGCCTGTGTTGTCTGCGGTGTGTGGACAGCAGGAGAGAGCTCTCCTTTGCTTTTTGTTAGTTTTTTTGGCTGGCTGAGGCAGAGAAGCTCTCTGGACTGTAGGTTTTTTTTTTTCCCTTTTTCTTGGAACTGTTTGAACCTGCTCTGGACTAAACACCCAAAGGGCCCCAGGAGCTCCCACCTGTGTCCCACCGGGCCTGGCCTGGGCCCGGCCTTTCCCAGCCCTGAGGGACCGACAGCAACTGAGCCGAGCTACAGCCACGGGAGAGACTTTCTGAATTTGGCATCTCTGCGGAGCAATGAGAGGTTTTGTTGTTCAGTGTTGTTCATTTGTTGTGCTGGGGAGTGCTTTGACTGTTAAATAAACAACTTTTTTCCACTTTCCTCCAAGGAAATTTTTTTTTTCTCTGTCCTGAACTAGCTAAGGAGAGGAGCAGTTCAAATTCGTTTTCTAGAGAGACTCCATCTGGAGTTTTATCCCAAATTTGCCCTAAATCAGGACATTCCCTCTTATCAGGTTTATAATTAGAAAGCAGTTCCTTAAAATATCACCCAAATTCTGCACATGGATGTGACAGACACAGGTTTTCTGCATATATGAATGATGAAATCTCAAAAAGGTTAACTACTAGCACTCTTTACTAACATTCAGAAACTATTGAACAGAATTTAGGGCTCTAACTGAATGTCCCCATTCCTTGGAGCTCCTCGTGCTGACGAACAATAGAGCCATGGCTCCAAGACAACTAGACAGCTTCCTGAAAGGCAAGCAAATTTATTCATTTGCTTGTTTGCATTTCCTAGACACTGGCTACTGTGAGCCAGCACTGGTATTACTTAGCCATACTGTGTTTTTACCAAGTATGGATAACAGATATCCTTATTTCTTTGAGCTGATGTATCAGGCCTTTTTCTATGCTCAAGGAACAGCAACAACCCTTCTTCCTACCCTCTTCAGTTTTGTGTAGCAGTCTTTCCAGGCTTTGGCTTTTTTCCATCTGATGGAAGCACACTTTGTTAACACCTACTGAGGTCGTGGTATGAAGGCTAGAGTATTTAACAGCTATTACAGTGATATTGAATTTCTAGTATTACACACTTCACTCAGTTTGCACTGGGAACAGACTCCACGCAAACATGTAATGCAAACAGCTGAGCATGATAAAGATCAGCAGAACTTCAGTCTATGCTTAATTTCCAAGATGCCCTAGTTCCTACCTTTAGGGTGGGTGTGACAAGCATCCACCTAACTTCATGACCAAGTTTCCTTGCTACAACAATGGTAGATGGTGAAGGTTTGGGTATCTTCCCTCAGTGAAGCAAGAATAGATAGGCTGCTCAGAACTCTGGTTCCTCCTAAACCGTGTAGATCTTAGTGCTGTGGCTATTGGCAGCCTGAGCTCTACTTAAGATCAGCACCAAAGGGATAGAAGGTCATGGACTGCAGGTTCCCTGAGGTCAAACCAGTTCTGTCAACAAGAATGCGTATTCTCTGAACTGTATAAATTCAATCCCTGACAGAGAATCTGCACTCTAAATCATTATTACTTTGGACTGAAGCATTTTCTTATCCATTGCAGCTCCCACTCTCTGTATATGATGGTTTTTACTTCTTGATCTGAGCTCTGCACATTGAGACCAAAACTTCTCTCACAGAGGTTGTGATGAATATTTTCTTGACAGTTCAAGCAAAATATAACAACCTGTTCTGCCTTCCCAGTCTCTTACTATGCTTAGCAAACCTTTCAAGCCTGAGACAAGTTGCCTTACAACAAAGCAGTCAGGGCTTTGAAAACTAACAATACATTCAGATCATAAACACTTCATAAGTCTGTTTAACTTGTGTTCTTTTCATTTTTGCTGATACTCAAGGAAGCTTTGTGATTTTCTAACATGGCAATCCCTGGTAAACATGAAAGAAGAGTATTTTGGTTCACTTTGGTAAAATACACCATCATATCAATTTCATGGGCCCTGTCTCTTCTTGTGTAATATTCTACATGATTGCAGACACCCAGAGAAGCAAATGCTGAAAGCACACCTTCAATAGCCCTTGCTGACACCTCTGTATTGGATGCTATGTTTTCACCAGTGGCAAAGACAAGCTCTTACCACAGTATATCTCCTTCAGCAATCTTAAGTAATCTTTCCTGCTTACTTAAGCAGAGATTTAAGTTCTCTGTTATGGCCTTAATACTTTCCAGCTCCTCAGCAGGACCAGACTCCATTATAAATGTCTTGTGTGTGAAGGAAACCTGTGAAAATCACCATGTTATCCTAGGAAAAAAGGCTCTGAGTTTGGCACAAATTTGCTGTCCTTTCACTCACCTACCCACCCATGTTCCTGTGCTTTAGGGAAGAAACAACTTCCTGAGCTATTGAGTACTTATATAATACTTGCCTTTAAACTTTCTTTTAAACTGACTGCCCCAGCTTTTACAAGGGGAAAAGCACCCTTCACCTGGACCCAATTGGGCTGCTAGACTATCCTGGTACCTCCATTGTCAGGGTGCATCGGACCAGTCCCCCAGGGGAGATCTGACTTGCAGAAATCTAAACATAACCCTTTGCTCTAGGCTTTGGAAAGCTGTCTTTGCACTGTGTGCTTCATCCATGCTGAAGCCATGCCTCCTTCCCTGTTAAACTTTGTGAGGTGAAGTAGCCAAGATCTGCACCCAGTTTTCCACTCTTTCTTCAACTCTCCTCTCCTCTCTGTAATGTGATCCTGATACTTTGCAAGCTCTTGTATTCAAAGCTGTTAACATAGTTGTAGCTGATCTATTCTTAGTCTGCCGAGTTGGCACTGGCGACCATGTATTTGTGTGCTGCATGGTTTTGCTTACAAAATGACACAGATTGAAAAGCGATGGAGCCTTGGGGTGTCCTGGCAAACAGCCACAGCAGCTGTTGGGACCACAAAGAGCTGGCTCGCCTAATCACACTGCCATCTCTCTGCTACAGCTGCTTTGGAAAAGGGAACTGAGGTGGATGTCTAGTCTAACTTGTATGTTCAGAGACTTTTTCTTTAAATTGTAATTTTCAAATAATTAATGTTTCATACTCCAGAGAGATTTCTGCTTTTTTCTCCTAAAGCGTTTGTGCTAATGCATTGTGACACTACAACCCTGTGTGCTAAATGGAGTGTTTGCTGGTGATGGGGAAGCCTGAATCTCTTAGGATTAGTGGTAGAATAAGCTTTACCACTGACTACTCCTCTGTCACAGAAATTTAACCAAAAGCAGTGGCACTGTTTCGTCTTTTAAACTAGGCTAGATGATGGATGTCAATATTTATGGTTGCCAAGTCAGCCTCGCAAAACCAGTGCCAGACTTGCTTGCCTAGGTACATTACTGGTAAGTAAACATAACTGGCAAAGGGCATGATGTTTTCTAGGTAAAGAATACGGGAGTTTTTATGACCCCCTGCCTCTGATAGTGTCTCCTTTGTCTCTGAAAGATCTTTGAAGCACTAGGAAAATGTACGAACTCATTAAAATTTGAGGGAAGAGCAGTGTAGGATGTTTACTTCAAGTTTAGCAAGACTTTTGACACCAGCTCTGAAAAATTCTCACACACATTTCTCTATGCCTTACGGGCTACATAAGTGAACAGTGGACAGAAAAGTGGTTGAACTGTCAGGCTCAGAGATTTGTAGTCAGCAGCAAAAAGTTCAGCTGAAGGCCAGCCAGTGATAGAGTACTCCAGGGAACAATGCTATTTAATGCTGTTATGAATGATAGGACAGAGTGCCCCCTTAGCAAGTTGGGGTTTTTTCAGATGGTACAAAACCAGGAGGAGTGGCTGATACAGCACACGGTTTTCTGTCACACAGAAGGATCTTAAAAAACTGGGGAAATGACTGACAGGAACCTCATGAAATTCAATGAAATAAAGTAAAATGTTGTCCTGCGCCTGAGGAGTAACCCCAGGTAGCAGAACAGGCTGGGGGCTCGCTGGCTGGTGAGCAAGGTAGCAGAAAACCCTGAGGAACCTTTTAGGTACCAAGCTGACTATAAGCCAGCAATTGCACCCTGGTAGCAAAGGTCGCCAGCATCCTGAGCTGCAACAGGAAGAAGCACACAAGTAGATCAAGACAGGTGATCCTTCCTCTCTACTCTGCACTGGTGATGTACACCTGGAATGCTGGATCCAGTTCTGGGGTTTATCAGTAGAAAGGAGACATGTAAACTAGATCAAGGGCTAGATTGTTTCTGTGTTTACTCTTGAATAATCTGAAAATGTTCCCTAAACTGCTCCTGGAGTTTGCAAACAATTGGGAAGCACAAGGCAATGAATCCCTGGATTGGTTGTGAAGAGCTCTATGGAAAAGCAGTTACTCATGCACTATGTTAAACTTTTAAACACCTCTCTGAATTTCCTCCCTGCTTCTGCATCTGCAAAGAAGTCTGCAAGAAAGCCACTGATTGAATGAGATGACCTATAAACTGCTACCAATCTTTTAAGAATAGATGCTATAGTAGCATTTCATGTTTCTTTCCAGGATGTAATTGCTGAGAATTGCACAGCAAAGGAACCTGCAGCCAGGTCTAGCCATGCTATCTGCATGGCATGCCCAAGAAGAACAGATACTGTCTCCTTTCCAGGAGCTGTGCTGTCACGTCTGGTCTTGGCTGGTTGATTTTCCTGCTCTGCTTTGCATGCCAAAGCTATAAGGCAAGAGTCAAGCCCTTCCAGTTCCCCAGGTTTGTTCACAAAGTAGTCAGCTTTTTAACTGAGAATCCCAGTGTGAGACACATTCTGGCTGGTTGTGCACAATAAAGAATAAATAATGAAATATTAACAAGATGACAGGTAGCAGAACATGGATTTCCACTAGTTTTTCAGCAATGGTACTTGTATTGCCAACCATTCTACCTCTGTTTCATAGTGTTCCCTGGGTTTTTTCCATAATCTCTCAACTTTTTGAGAGGGGGAGCTTCTACCTGTTTTCTAGCTGTTGCTCATTTCTTTCGGCAGAGGTCTGAGTCCAAATACACAAGTTATTACTTTATTCATACAAAATTATTGGTACCTA
>VZTB01006573.1:369230-436634 GCA_013397245.1 Thryothorus ludovicianus
CACTTTATATTTATATATATTTATATACATGCTAACATTCCTCTGAATTAGAAAATGTCTTTTTGTTTTCTTCTTCTATTTTCAAAGACAGTTCCTAGAATCACTTTCACATATAATCTTTTTGAAGAACATGGTAAGTTACAATCAACAGCATATTTCTGATCCATCACATTGTTGCTTTTATATCTATTGCCTCCCAGTACTTCATAAAAGGTCTCAAAATGCAGTGATACTGTGCTTGTAACATTTACTCACTCCCCTTGTACCTTCTGCTGGTATTTCACCACATCTATGTCACTTTCTCTCTGTTACTTTGACATGTATCTTTTATTTCAGTTGTTTGTTTTACTAAACTTTTGTTTCATAAAAGAAAATGAGTGAAGTTCTGATGTTTATAAAAAACAAACACAACAGTGCCATTATACTGTGAGGTATTATTAAGTTTAGTTGTGTAATGATTGTATTTAGTTGTCTTATAACTGGAATATTTACACAGGAAAAATCTATGAAAAACTATGGTTATCAGAACTAGATCCTAGAAATTAAAACTATCTTCCTAAAACCTTACTGCCAGAGCTCCTCTTCTATTATTTATTTTCATTTTAGTTTATCACTGTACTCTTGCAGGGATTTTTAGCTATTCCTTTCAGAATCCAAATAGAATGATCATAGGAAACATACGCATATACACATACTACATGCAATAATGAATTACATGTGAAGTAACATGAGAAATATCAGGAAAAAAGCAGATTGTTTCACAGACAATTTCATTCACATAAAGAATGGCAATGGCAAGAGCATTTACAAAATGAGGCATGTTCTAATGATTTGGTAGCTATAAAAAACAACTTATTTTGAATATTTTGCAGATTTTTGAGAATGTAAATCATGTCACTGCCATATGTCACTTAATCCCCAGAGACACAAATGTGTCCCATCTGCTTTTGTTCTTATGTGCAGCATTCTTACTTTTATCTGTGGCTGCAAATGCATTATTTCTTTCAATGCCCTTTGATTTAAAATGCATGCCATCATGCCTTCCGGGAAGAGGATTCACATAAGAAACAATGGAATCACATCAGCTACCTCTGCTCTGTGTGTGTCTGTATGTGTGTGTGTTTGTGCATTGTGTATTTGAATATTTCTCTCATTTAAGACATCTTTTTAATCTACTTCCCTTCTGGGTAATCTTTGACTCTAATCTTTGTCTCTTCCTATGCAGATTGTTTCTGCATCTTACACATAAAAATTCATCAGATACCCAGAGGAATGTGAGAAATTACATTATTTCCTAGGCAAGAAGGACCTAATATTCCTGAAACTGGTCATTTCTGTTCTTTCATAGTAGAGAAAGTGTTCCCAGCAGTGATGGGTATTAAAAAGGTATGCTAGGAAAAGTTTCTTCTTAAAGACTCAAGGCCCATGACAACATGCTAAAACTATATAATGAAAGGATGAGCTTTTGTTTTTGGTTGTGGGTGTTTTAAAGGCTGAGTTATATTTGTAAAGTAGAGAGACACACTTTGAGGTGTTAACTGTGGGCTATCTCTCAATCGTAGTTATCATAGTTATCTAAAGTGCCTCATCACTCCATGTCAGAAACCTAACTAGCTACAGCCAGTAAAGGCAAAAAATATACTTTTGGTATAATGCTATTTTACAGTAGCTCAATGCAATGTAAGTGTTGTTGCTACAATTCTAGATGTACAGGGAGCACAGGAGGAGGAATCTGGAGCAGTGATGAAGAGAGGGATTCCCCTTACTACACATTACAGAGTGCTGTGGTAACTCTGTAATGGAGGCAACTCTTGCCAGCCATCCTGGGATTTGTGGAGAGGAGTAGTAATGGAAGCCAAAAGAAAGAAACAAAACCATAAGAAAAAAGCAAGATGCCAGTGATATGGCAATCAGTGTACTGGACCAGGCTTCTGGTCCACTCCCTGCTACCACTGGCTTGCAGAGTATCTTGTCATATCCCTCCATCTCTGTGTGTTTCAGCACCCAAAACAGTTAATCCAGGGAAATCCCTTCTTGTGCTATGAGCTTCACTCTCCAAGTGCCATCAATGAGGCAGCCATGGCAATATACACACCATTCACAAATGGTGCTAGAAAGAGTCAAGTCAGTCTGCACCTCCCCATCAAAAGCCCACCCTACACCATGCCAGGTACATGTGGAGAGCTCAGATCTGGGAAAGCTGTAAGTGAACTGACAGGTGTAATAATGATTTCTGTGAAAATGGATAGGCAAGTCTGATTAGGCTGAGAAAACAACAGGAAGGAGATATTTTTCCTAAACCCAGTGCAGGTAATAGCAGTGATAGAGCCTGCAATTATGTTGTGGTTTAACCTTACACTGCAACTGAGTACCATGAAGTCACAATCTCCTCTCTCTCAATGGAATAGAGAAAATAATTAGAAAAAAAATTTACAATAATAACATTAACATATTAATAATAAAACATAATGAAACATAATAATAATAGTAATTAAAAGGGAGCAACAATCATAATTTTAAAAAAGAGAGATAGAAATTAAATCCAAAGTAGAGAAATTATGTGCAATACAATTGCTCACCACTCACTGATCTGCACCCAGCCCACCCTTGAACAGAAACTGGCTTTTCTAGTCAGTTTCCTCCAATTTATACACTGAGATTATTAACTTCCCAGGAAGAGAAAAATAAAGAATTTTGTCCCAAGATATGAAGAGAGCAAAGATTCCAGGAGCTAGTCCTCAGTCACAGGCATGTATTTAATAGGAAAAAAGCTTGTTCCCTTTTTTTATGGTTCAAAGGTGAGGGAGAGATCTTGCCTTTAAAAAATTGCCTCAGTGTGTTCACTGATGAAGCAGTGGTAATATGGTTTAACTTCTCTGAGCAATGCAGAGGACAGGCTGGAGTGGAAATTATACATAAAATAATACTGTGAAAATGAACTGTCCAGTATGCTCAGAGATGTTGCAGTGCTTCTTTCCCTTTTTCCTTTTGCAGTGCTCAGCAGCTGGTTATGATCCCAGAAATGGCTAGTTTCCCAAACTATGAACTTTTGCCTTACCAGCCTGCCAAACATATTTGCATAGCACAGCTATGCAGCCAAGGCATTGAGGATGCAATAAGCAAGGCTAGAGGTGGCTTCTCCCCTTTTTTCCCCTCATCACTCTAGTCGCAACTGTTGCCCATGAACAAAGGGAGAGCTCCCTTGGCTGCAAGACACATGCAAAGCACAAATGTCCATAGTGAACATGGATCTGAGAATGCAAAGAAAGTACCAAGTCTGTCTTTACAAAATCAAAAGTGAAGTGCTGGGTAATGAGAAACAGTGTATGAGTCCTCTGAAAGGTATGGAGGTTAGCCTGATGAAAATTTTGACTGTGCCTTGAATGACTGCTAATCTCTTCTGTGTTTAGGATGTGAACAGGGAAATATGGAGATATATTTTCCTAAATCTGAAACAGTTTCACACTTGGGGAGCAAAACTTTCATAACATACCTATACTCAGCCCTGTTCTAGGCAGCACCAATAAGCTTTCACTATGTCAGGTCAAACTTGCTGCCTGTCAGTATGAGATGTGCTGCCTGGTGACAGTTTGGAGGTCTTGGCAGCAAAAGTGGCTGCTATCAAGAGATTTTTTCTAAGAGAAAGAAGTCTGAGACTTTGGTGGTTAAGGACTTCAAAGACAAGGGGAACTGTAAATACAGAAAATTCTTAGCAAGAAGTCTGAATTTATTTCACAATGAAGTGAACAGTTGCTTCTAATACTGTCTCAATGAAGAAAATTACTGTCTCTGAGCAAACTGGACTTGTGACCAACCAAACAAGGTTTATGGAGATCTGCTCTAAGACACTTGAAACAGTATGTACTATGCTTTGGCTGACTCGGTCCAGATTTGCTTATATACATACGAAGTGGCTCAAAAGCTTACATCTGTTCTATTGTTTTGATTTTTTTTTCCCAGACTTTGTAGGTATCAAGATCTCAGTGACACCTGAGTGTTGGTTAGTCTTGATCTGTTTTTAGAATACTATATGCTATTGTCTTTTCCTTGGCTACATGGCTCAGGTCTTGATCTTGTTGGGATCAGCGGTTAGATTAAATATTGGTCTCTCCCTGCTGCACCCTGCCAGCCAAACCTGCATTGGCTGAGTCACTCATCCTGACTAAGAGCAGAAATTAACCACAGTGAAATTGAGGTACTTCTGGAGAATGATGGTCTAGGAAGCCTGATTTTGTCCTGTCTATACTCTGTCACTTTTAAGCTTTTGAATTATGTTTGTGTTTAAAACAAAATTAAAACGGAACTGATGCCCTGTGTGTCCAGGGGGAGCATGATTGTCATCCTGTAATAAATACAATAGCAACACCGCAGATGCGGGATGCTCGGTCTCTGAGTGTGACCAGAATGATCCTGAAAGCCAGAAAGTGATCCTGTGCTGTCTGGGCTGCCCTCTTGTATTCCCCAGCAAAGAATTCCTGAGTCTGCTAGAGCATTTTGACCCAAAGGTGAGGTAACTTGCCCATTTGACAGAGGCCTCCTCTGGAGAAGGATGTCTCTTCCTCTTTCCCACAGACCTGTTTCCCTTATATCTACCTTCTCTTTACCCTGCTGCTGCTTCTTTGACATCATCAGGCAACACACAAGTAGATCTAATGGTGCCAGGAGTGCTGAAATGCTTGAGCTCAGATACCAATCCAACGAATTTAAATCATAAATGGTGACCCTAATATCTTTGGAAATTGCATTAGAAGTCTTAGACCTTGAACAAAATGCTACTGCAGAGAGTATGCTTCAGGGTAGCTGTTTGGTTACAATAGAAAGGCAGATCTTTTGCTTGGAGCTCCTGGAGCTGCCTAGTTGCCATTTACAGATTGTGTGTGAAGCCTGAGTATGAATAGGTTTGATTCAAAGTTCCTGCCCATTTGCCACTTGAAACAGTGGGAACTGCAAACTACCTAGCAACTTTTGATTTACATTTTGATCTCTTCTTCCCATTGTAATAATTGCTCAAGCTGGATTTCAGTTTACCCTTCTAAAACGACACAATATTAAAGGAAAAGCACACCATCAATTGCCATGACTGCTCTATCTTCAGAAAAATCCACAAGATGGCTAAGAATTATGTAATGTATTATATGCATTATATGACTTCCTGCTTTTGGTTTTTCTCAAATGCACTGTCTCAGAGGATGAGAACATTAAGCAGCATCATTCTCTACAGCCAGTCTGTGCTCAGTGAGGCCCACTGCATGACACACAGTTATCCCTGTGACATGAAGCCTCCATAGGGCAGGACTGATCCCTTGGAGTGAGTGGAGTGGAAGCCACTGAAACAACAGGCTGCTGTAACACACAGTAGATGGATAAAAGAGATATGACTTTGATCTGCTTGGAGATGAGAAAACAAGGGGGAGTTCTTTTGGCTGCCTTCAGCTTCCATTAGGAAGAGCTCCACCATGAAGAAGCCAGGCTCTCCCAGGAGGTGCACAGGGACAGCACCAGTAAGATAAAACTGCATGACCAGGCATTCCCACAGTACTAAGAGAGCCTTCTTTTACTCTAGGGTACTCTGCCTAAGGGACACCACTGCCCTTAGAGAGGTTTGCAGCTTGACACCTCACATAGCGACCCAATAGGGAAGAAAGGTTGGACTGAACAATCTCCGGAGGTCCCTTCCAGACAAATTATTCTACCATTATATGAATCTGTATAGATCAGACCCTCTCTCACCACAGACACAAGGTTTCCAATTAACAACTTAATTTTCTCCCTTGGCATGGTGAAGGTCTAAATGAACAGTGATACTTTTCCATGTAACCACAGCTGAGCTTCAGGGACTATTGTCTTAGTCCAGTCTGCAAAGTGACTTCAGTCTCTTTGAACTCTCAGTGAGAAACGAGACCTCCTCAAGCCTGCCTCTTTCTTCTAAGCAATTTTTTTTTCCCAAATCTGTGTTGCATTAAGAATAGAAATGAGGACTGTGGTTTTCTCTTCAATATTGTGGAATGCAAAAGTGTTGAAAATATCCATTTCTGAATGGTGATCAGACATCTGCTTCACCACTCCATTAACCACAGATTTTCTAATTGAGCAAAGCCAATTGATAGCAAGGCAAAACGAAGACACCTGCACCTCACTGTTTGTATGCATAAATACTCATGTTGACTACAGGTTCCCCTTCCATTGCAATTTACTGAGTTAATTGAAAGTCCTGGGTAGTGAAATTCTTACTTCCAAACACTCCATCTGGTTCTGATCTCAGCCTTCCCATCAGCTGTTTTGCTCAATACAAGAAATTATTTGACAAGCAAAACTCTTTCTTCAAGCTGTATTTTCTCAGGAGTGCATTCTGAAACAGCAATAAACTCCTGTCTACCTTTCTCATTTCCTGTGTTGATACTGTTGGCCAGTGCTAGCCCTACCTGTCTCCGCCAGATTATCTCTTTATTAATTAGATTAAGTAGGATCTCTAGGCAGTGGATATCTTCAAATAAACATGTCAGGACTGATGAAATAGGTTTGATCTACTTTAATCACACCCTAGAGCTGAAGAGACTATATCTCCCTCCTTGCTTGTCATATATAAATGAAATTGTACATGCTACCACCACCATTAACTCTTGTTCTTTTCCATATGCCTTAGGAAAATAAATAAGAGAGAAAAAAGAGTACTGAAGCTGTCTTTAAGAGATGAATCCTCTGCCTGGAATGGGAACTTCTGCTCTGAGACCATCAGAAAACACCCTGAGCTGCAGCAAGGTGGAAGGCTCCCAGGGTGCCATCAGGCATCATCCCAAAGACCAGATTGGTGCTACTTTCTCATGCATTGTATCTGCTTCTGGATCCCTCCCTAATGCAAGAGTGCCATACCAATAGATGCATATAACAACAGGTGTTGGCGATATGACCCAGGTGCTTTTTTCTGGACCTTCCCATTTTTTCCAGTGATATTTGAGAAGTGTTAACACAAGATTTAGCTCAGATCACTACCAGCAAATGCACATAGAAATACCTCCAACTTTCCTGGAGCCTGGCAACTTCTCAGAAGCTTGGGCCAGCTCCACTGTCGCAGCTGTGCCTATGATAACAAAGATCAGTCTTTGAGCTGTGCCAGTAAATGCACATAGAAGATTAGTGACTGAACACAAGGTCTGGTTCACTGAAATGAAAAGTCAACTTCAAGAAGTAAGCATGTACAGCAAGTTACTGTAGCAGACAATAATTCAGAGGAGACAATAATTCAGAGGGACCCTGCCTACCCATCTTAAATGCATTGACACATACCAATGGCACTAGTGCTCTTGATCACAGAGCATATGTGCATGTTGCCATGGACAAGTACATTTACTCCCTTGGTTCCATGCATATGCAATGACTTAGCACACTCTCAGAATTCAGAGTGATCAGCCCTGCTGTCTGTGCTATTAGATATTAAAATAATAGCAGGGATCTGATTGCAGTTTCCCATGTCTGCAAGATGCACATGTGGTATCTTTTTATGCCATCAATTGTTACTGTTAATCATGAACAGAAACACACAGACTCCAGTTGCAGTTCATCAGAAGGCTAACAAGACAGAGTTTATTAACAAAATGAAACACTATAAAGCACTTCCCTATGTGAAATAGGAACACCACCTTCTCTGTTACCATTGGCTAAGTAAGAGAAACAATGTATTCTATGTTATGAAAAGAGGGATGAAAAATATCACCTGTTCTTTTGAGAAAGAATATTGTTTGGAGAGTTTATCTAAAGACTTCTTTTGGGAAAGTGAGATGCTTTCCTCTGAGAAGAAAAGATCCTGACAGGCCTTCAGCTGTGAAGTTTCAGAGACAGAATTGTCAGCCCCACAATCAGTTTGGAAGAAAAGACCTATCAGTACAAGCTAAGGCCTAACTCGTATGGTTTCTATTTTAAATGTGTATCAGCTGCACTGTTATCTTTGAAACTGTTATCATTCAGTGCATCAACAGAAAGAATGTGGAGAGCTGAGGTGAATATAACCTTCAGACCTCAAATTAAGGGTATGAAAGATTCTAAATTATCTTTCACACCTGGTTCTACTCTGGTAACAATTATGAGATGTAAAAGTACAGCTACTTCACCAAACACCTAAATTATCAATGACATTACACTGTACTCTATTAAGGCACAGGAATCTATTCATTTGTTCAACCGTTTCTCTTTGAAGAAATGAGTTTGATTAACACACATCACTTCTATCAGGCCTACACAGCTGAGGCCCGAAGTTTAGATGCCATATATAGGTATTTAAGTAACATTACTTGCTCTTCCTACTACACAGATCTCTAAACTCATGTCACCTCAGTCTAATTGGCTCACATTAGAGAAATTGAAGCTTGGCAGCAGTATCTGGCCTTCTGAGGCTATCTGGCCAATGCTTCTGCTGTTGCAGAAACAGCACCTGCTTGCATGGAAGTGAATCAAGAAATTTATGAGGATTTGCTCCAAGAGATCATAGTTCTGTTCTGATGTGATCACTAGACCTCAACAAAATAAGCAAAGGTGTGAAAAAGCATGAAATTTGTGTAGCACTGCAATTCAACTCTGTATTGTGAGTAAGCCAAAGAAAAGCTGCTTTGCACCAGCTGGGTACATCAAGTCAGGCTGAATTATTCCATCATTTACATCTTTGAGCTGGTTAGCTCACTTGCAGCATCCCCTGACACAGGATTTGTCCCATACAGCTGAGCTCTTATATTCCCACCAGACTGCAGAGGAAGATTGCTGCCCTCAGCTTGCCTTTGCCTTTGTCAGGCTTTTCAAAGCCATTTGGCCAGACACTACCCTGATGGCAGTCTGTACAGAGTAAAGAAACCAGGAGGTCTGACTCTGCTCTGTGCTACATGTGGGCACTGTAATGGTCTCACTCAAGAAACAAAAAAATTATGTAAGGTCACAGTAATTATGGTTTGACTGAAGACTAGCCAAGTGCATGTTTAACTTCCCTGGCTGTTCAAACCTTTTAAGAGCCTGTGCCCAGAGCTGAAGGTAACTCTTCAGAGCAGCTATGTGTCTTTGTGATCACTGCAGTGTTTCTCAGAACGTCCTTGTAGGGCTGTCTGCACTCTCTTAGAATGCATCACGCTCAAAAAAAGGAGCAGGAATGGGTCTGAATCCTCCTTTCCAATCACACCCTGGACCAGGTTTTTCAAGTCCCTCCACCCAAGGTTGTCACTGTTGAGACTCGCTGGGTTCTTCTATGTTCTGGGTGCTCTTTCAAGGATTGCCCCTGGCCTCGAAGGGATGTCTTACCCAAGTATTCACTTGGGATATAGGAAAGCTGAAAACCAGTTTCCTGATTTTCCCTTAGACCCATGTCTTAAACAAAGCATCATCAGCTCTTCAAGAAGGAAGGCCGCAATGACCTAGCTTAAATGATATGACTGCTGGGGCTCCTAGAGTTATTGCGAGTAAATTCAGGTTGAAGTAGACATTTGAGCAAAGAACTGAAAAGAAAGAAATATTCCTTCATGGGTTGTTTTCCTTTGTTTTTTTTCTAGTTCTTCTCACAACTTTCCTGTGAAAGAGCCCTACAAGAGTTTTCAGTACTTGATACATTGCTATGAATAATGTTGAAATAACTCAGTGCTATGTGAGAGTGATGTTAGTTATGATTTGAATTTGCCATGACTTCCATGTGGGTGAACTAAGGAACCTGAGGGAGTTAATCTGGATTTACTGTTAAAAAACCTGCTCCTGACAACATACTAAGATCATCTTGACTTTTTTTGTCTTCTGGCCCTACAGCACAATTCCTAGATCTTTCCAGGGGTTTTTTTCCCCCATTTTTTTTTAAGTTTAAAACATCTGTAAAGCAGAGGTCAGTTACAGACTAACTTTATCAGAGATTCATTTTATTCTGCTTAAGCATTTTTCTGTAAAAGTGCATACTTGTAAGCTGTTGGTAAAAGCACCTAACAAAAAAATCCTCCGAATTATTTATAAAAGCAGTTTGTCTCCATGTGCTGCTGAGAGAAACTAGGCACCCCCCTGATGAATTAGTGATTACTCAGTATTTAAAAGGCAGGATTTACATGATACACAACTTCTCAAAATGGGGGTTTCCACAAAATTACTTACATCATAACTAGATGCTATAACCAGCCTGTTAGTTCAGCTCCTAAAGTACCACAGAAATGTCTTGAAGATAGCAATGTTCCTAATTTAGCAAGGTGAGGAACAATTTTCTGCAGTACCATTGCTACATTAGGCAGATGAAATGTGGATCTGTAACAATGAAATGCCCAGACGTTTTACAGCTTCAGATGAATTAATGAGGAATTATCTATGTGGCATGAACAGCCGAGTGCAAGATCACATATATGCAAGTTTCCAGTGCCCCTGCACTTCTGAAATAGGTGGACCACTTTCTCTGCTTTAAAAAAACAATCCTGCTTTATATACAAATTGTGAGAAACAAGACATGGTTCTTTACTTTTAGAATTTTTGATTGCTGCAGGTATGTATGTTTCAGGTGAAAGGGAGCCATAAAAGCACATTTCGTGTAGAATACTGAACATTTTTCATGACTGTGGCTATTTCAACATTCTCACTTAAAAACACTTTATTGTCAGCCTTGCAATCATGAATGTTTTGAAATAATCACACAGCTCCTATTTTTGTTTGCACCATGCTGGAACTTCTGAAGATAGCTTAATCAGAGCTGACATCTTAGACTACAGAAGCCCATTATTATTCTTATTAGATGTTTCCCATCATATATCCATCTCTGTCCTGACTGTTTCTTATTAAGCATACTAAGAGTATGTTTCATAAAAACAAACCAGAAATAGTAAATTCATGTTTTTATACAGACTTAATCCTCCTAAATGATGTACAGAAAATAAACAGTTATATATTTTCTTCTGCTCATATTTCTCTGTAAAACACCATTGCACCCACACACCTACAGGGTTCTCAAAGTCATTCTGCCCTGAAGACTTCAACCTGAAGTTATAATTTCCTGTTCTCAAAAAAAATGGGAAGATTACATTTTTAAAGAAAGCAAGAACATATTTCTTTTGAAACACAACCATTTCAAATAATTTATGGAAGTTAAAATTACTCACTTTAATTGAATTTAAAAAAAAACAAACAAAAAACACCAAACACAAAACCAAATCCACTGGGTTCTCACACACTTCTCCCTTCTTAAAAAAATGTGGCCAGCACTGTAAGATCTACAAACTTATCCAAACTGATTACAAAAATCAGTTCAACCATCATGGGACTCTGACGAAGTTCAAAATGCAAGCAGATATAAGACTTCCCAAAAATAAAAAATTGGGGTTGGATGTAACTATCATTTAGAATAAAAAAAAAAACAAACCAAAAAAACCCCAAAACCAAAAAATTAAAACAACAGCAATAAAAAAACCCTGACCACAACAAAGAAAGGAAAGTCCTGGACAAACACCCATTAGCTTACCTTTAAACAGTGAAAGGAACAAGGATGACCAGAGATATAGTGCAGAATAAACAAATGCCAAGCACTTTTCTGTGAGCATTGTCAAAATAAGCTGGCTCTCCTTCCTGAGCAGAGGGTGAAAGAGGATGAAGTCTTGAAGACAGCCTGCAATGACTGATGGATTTGGCAATTACGGTAATAAGGCATCAAACAAGCTTCCCACCAGGGAAGAAAAGTGCATTTGCTCATGTGCTTCTCCAGTCCCCAGGAGCCAAATCAGCTCAGTGCTTGGTCAGTAAATCCAAACACAAAGGAATAGGTTACATTCCTCTGGACTCACATTGCTCGACACACTGAGCCTTTCCCTGGTCAGGAGCAAACGCAAGTGATCCTCACACACAGCTGTCTGTGTACTGCAAGAAGGGGGAGTGTGCTGCCTCGGAGACGCTTTCCACATCTCCACATATTGTACCTAACTCGAGACAGCACGGCTGCAGTGCTTCCAGTGCTTGCACTCGAGTGCCTCTAGAGCTGTTTCCCAGTGAAATTAATTTGTATGTGTCCCCCTCTACTCTCTAACAGCTGCCAGGGCAACTTGTAGCAAGCACCTGTGGCACACATCTGCCTTTTATCCCAGCAGGTGTGGCAGGGGAGATTAAATAGTGCAAAAGTTTGAAAATATGAAAATAGCCAATCTCCTGTCTGTTTTTGATGCACCCCTTCCTTTAATCACTTCCACCAGACGTAGGGAGCTGTTCTGAGTGCCTTCTTCCCCAGCTGTCCACTGTGGAATTTCACACACACCCTGGTTCCCTTTCCTCCCCACAATTTTATTCACCAAAGAAAGGCAAGGTGCAACAAAGTCTTGAATTAATTATATTCATAATTTGAGCCTCTCTTTTTTTATTTGCCTGTTCTGAACGTTCACCCATTTCTCTTTCACTGCAAGCAGGGACAGGATATCACACCTCCCGTTGCTGAATTTCTTTGGGCTCTTGTCTTGGCAGGGTACAACCCTGGGCCAACACAGAGAGCAGCAGCAGCAAATTGCGACTCTGGGCAGGGGGAGGGATTTGGGCGCTGCCTAGTGAGGCTGCAGCAGGCAGCACAAGCTGGTAGGAGAGCAGAGCCCCGGGATGTGGGGCACAGGGTGTGCTGAGGAGGAGGACTTGCAAGGTTGAGTGGTGGGACACTAGCTGATGGTGGAATCCCTCTGGCTGGAAATATCTGCCCTGGGAACAACTGCAGAAATGCAAATTTCTAATGCTCAAGAAACATGTGAGAAATCAGTGGTCAAAGCACCAGGAAAGGGGAGGAAAACAGTACAAGTGGGGAGAGCAACATCACCAGCATTAGTTGGTAATACTAAAACATCTTCTGCAGTTTACATGCTTTTATTTTCTTTTAATAAATATTAAATAGATTCGGAATGTTAGGACCACCAGGGTATGGCGTATACCCCAAGTGCAACCTGGACTTATTTAGCTGGATCCTGATGCACTCTCACCTTGTCACTGGATGGTGGGCTGTCTTCCTGGGGATCTGGGAAGATCTGGAAGAGTCCTCAGCGCTGCTGGTCCTCCCTTTACAGGTTTGCCAGGGAGCCCCAGGTGAGCTTTCACGGCCACCTTCCAGGCACAGCCTCCTCTGGGTTCTCTCAGGCCCCTTCTTGCTGCCCATGGGTGGGAAGGGGACAGAATGAGACTTTCTGCTGGGATCCCATGAAGGCTGGCCTGGGAGACCTCCTTGGGCAGCATCAGGGTCAGGGACCACATAGGAGCTGTTCCTCCCCCTCTCCAGTTGCACTGCTGACCTCCAGACCCATTTGATGTTGGGCCTCCCCACTGAGCCTGTGTGTGATGATGTCATTAAGCTGGTGGGCAAAGCTCCTTGTGTGCCTGAGCCCTGTAGAAGCTGGAACAAAGCCTCATTCAGGCCAAAGTAGTGCAGGCTGGATGGGACAAGGCACTGCACTGTTGCTGTTTCCTACCATCCTCAAAGAACTGCCCCGGTTCCTGATGAAACCATGACAGCTTATGGTGGAGAGAACACCAGCAAAGAGGAGGGATGCTGAGAGGTAGTGCAGGAGATGCTCACTGACTCCAGGGCACATGGCTGATGGCAGGACTATGGCAGCACTATGGGGACTGGGGGCAGCAGGAGCTCCTACTCCCAGGTGGAATATATCTGATAGTGCTGCAGGGCAATGGAGACTGGGAGCAGCTAAGTGCTCAGGAGATTATGCATCATTTTCTGTGAGTTTGATACATGATCACAGCTCCCTGCTGGAGAGATCACTTGAGCACAGTCCATTGCAAGGATGCCTGTTCCTGCAGCCAGTTATGCTGACTGTGGAGCACCTGTACCAGAACTTCTCCTTTTTCTCCTTCTCTACTCCTCTCACATCCCCACAGTAGAATGACATGGACCATAGTTTTGTCCATTATTTTTGTTTTAGATTCGGTTTTTCTTAAATTAGTTTAAAAATGAAAGCTTTCATCAGTGAGTGCCACGTCACACTCATTTCAGTTCCAGTTGCTATACTCACCTTCAGCCCGCTGATGGCCAGAGAGTGGAGACTGGGGGTATCTGGGACCTCTCAGGTGGAACAGGTCCGATGGCACCCTGTGGGGAAGAATGACCTACTCCTCAAAGTTTTTATCTCCCTAAACCTCCTCCACGCAGGATGGAGGTCAGCCTCCTCTTGCAGAGAGGACACTCAGGCTTCCTCCCAGCCCACTACAGGAGGCACACTTAGCAGAAGCAGAGCAGCCATGGCAGTGCATAGCTGGCATCCTCCCAGCTGTCCAGGCAGATGGGACAGCAGTTGTCCAGCTCCTTGGCCATGCCTGCCATGTGCTGTGGATTGTGGAAACAGCTGGGGATGACAAACCACTTCACCGCCTCTCAGTGACACTGCAGCAGTGAATGGTGTGCTAGAAATGTGAGGACACAATAGCTGTCTGGCCCTAGGATGCATGGAAGTAATACCTATGTCCCACATGAAGGAAAACTTCCGTGCTCCCCAGATGGAGTTTTCCACTCCTAGACCATTTCTGCTGCTGCAAAAGTGACTCCTGAGTGCTCCGGCTGCCTCAACATTGTGCTCTATTCTACAAAAGACTCAGGGGCACAGGCTGCAGGTCACTGATCTCACAAGGATGGCAAATCCACCTATACCATGGCTCTCTACAATACCCCCCTTTGAACCTGCAAATGCAGACAGCCAGAATCCAGGGGCTTTACAGTCTAGCTCCTTTGCTGCAGTCCTCAGCTCTTAATCATATTTCAAAATTAGGCTACAAGTGAATTCTTTGAAATGCCTGGGTTGCTTTGTTCCACAGACAGCCATTAAACCATGTCACGAGTCAAAAATGAGCATGTCTGACAACCAAATATACACCATGGAGTCTTGAAAACATAACTTTTGCAGAACAACCCCTTCCTGAAAGGGCTATAATTTATGATTTGGCTTTTATCACCAAGCAGAACAACCCCTTCCTGAAAGGGCTATAATTTATGATTTGGCTTTTATCACCAATTTTGTGAGGATTTCAGGACATGTTGTTATGGTTTTAGACATGTGGTAGGATAATTATAATTCTATAATTAACAAAGGATCTGATAAATTTTTGCTCTATTGAAAGATTAAATTATACAAATGTGGACTTTCTCCTAAGATTGCAAACAAAAAAGGTAAATCTGGGTCACATCAGTGGGCTTGATGGGTTTGTAAAGCCATAAACACTTTGCTTAAGGCGGTTTTTGCTTCCGGGGTTAATTCTCTAGGAGAATTCACGTCCGTGTCTCCCTTTAACAGATCAAACAAGGGAGACAAATCTTGATTAGTTATTCTCAAAAAGTCCGAATCCAGTTAATAGATCCAGTAAGTCTCTGGAGGTCATGTAGTGTTCTGGAATCTTCTTGTGGTACAATTGTGCGCTCTGTGATTTTGTGGCCTAAATATATCCAGGGAGGAGACTGTTGTATTTTCTCTTCAGCTATCTGCAGCCCAGCTTTCCCTATGGGCAATTTTTTCTGAAGTGACAGTCTTTAAGGTGATGTTATTTTTGGCAGCTATCAAAAGGTCATCCATGTTGTGGAGTATCATAGACTGAGGAAATTTTTCATGAATGGGTGATAATATTTTTGCTACATACCATTGACATNTAATTCTATAATTAACAAAGGATCTGATAAATTTTTGCTCTATTGAAAGATTAAATTATACAAATGTGGACTTTCTCCTAAGATTGCAAACAAAAAAGGTAAATCTGGGTCACATCAGTGGGCTTGATGGGTTTGTAAAGCCATAAACACTTTGCTTAAGGCGGTTTTTGCTTCCGGGGTTAATTCTCTAGGAGAATTCACGTCCGTGTCTCCCTTTAACAGATCAAACAAGGGAGACAAATCTTGATTAGTTATTCTCAAAAAGTCCGAATCCAGTTAATAGATCCAGTAAGTCTCTGGAGGTCATGTAGTGTTCTGGAATCTTCTTGTGGTACAATTGTGCGCTCTGTGATTTTGTGGCCTAAATATATCCAGGGAGGAGACTGTTGTATTTTCTCTTCAGCTATCTGCAGCCCAGCTTTCCCTATGGGCAATTGTTTCTGAAGTGACAGTCTTTAAGGTGATGTTATTTTTGGCAGCTATCAAAAGGTCATCCATGTAGTGGAGTATCAAAGACTGAGGAAATTTTTCATGAATGGGTGATAATATTTTTGCTACATACCATTGACATATAGTTGGAGACTTCCACATCCCTTGGCACAAAACAATCCTGTGAAGTCTTAGTGGTGATTTGTCTATTGATTGATGGAATTGAGAAAGCGAACTGTGGGGCATCATCTGGGTGTCACAGGATGTTAAAAAAGCAGTCTTATAAATCATTCATCACCATCTGAGAATTCTGGGATAACATTAAAGGTGAGGGCAAGCTGGGCTGGAGTGGACCCATGTCTTCAATGACCTCATTGATCTTTCTGAGGTCTCACAAGAGCTGTCACCTTTCCTTGCCTGGTTTTCGTGTAACGAAGACAGGTGTGTTCTAAGGGCTGGTAGTTGGCGCTATATGGCCCTTGGATAGCTGGTCTTGCACGAGGGACTGCAGCACTATTAGTTTATTTTCTGAGAGTCCACCCATAAAGGGTCATTATATTTCCAGGTTAGGTGGAGGGTGGCGCACCGTTCAGTGGCCCCCACTAGAAATCCCATGGTAGTGTTCGGATTTCTATCTTTGTCCCTCATTTAGACATGGGGTCCCTTCCCCAGACTGTGGCAGGTGTTCGGAATACAAATGGCCTCACCATGGCAATTCTTCCTTCTTGTCCTTTGAAGCAAACAGCATCCCTGTTTTTGAAGCTGGTGACCATTCCCCGATGCTTGTAATGATCCCAAAGGTGGGAACAAGGGGCCATTCTTCTGGCCACTCAGAACAGAAGATGATCATGACGTCTGAGCTGGTGTCTAGTAAGCCAAAAAGTTGGACTTTTTTGCCTTTTTGAGACAAAATACATTTTATTACAGGTCTATCTCACCCCAGAATTTGTGTCCATAAAACTAATGGATTGGCTGGAATGGAGCCAAAGTCAGGTAACAAATATGCTGTAGCAGTTACTGTACTTTTAGAGATGAAGAGAGGGAGGTCTAGATACATCACATGAATTGTAACTTCTTATATTGATGTTACAGTTTGTACCTCAGGTGTAATGGTAAGACCTGGAACCCCTTCTCTTGTGTCACATACAATTAAAACATCTCTAGGATGATTTTAAGGTATGTATTTGCTGATACGTGAAGTGTGAACATAAATATCTTCAATTTGAATAGAAAGTGTGCTTACCAATTGCCTTCAGGCTCCTGGTTGTACTTGCCGTAGGTGAATCTCTTCAGTGGAGATGGAGCTGTTGGGATATTCTGGAGGAGTTCAAAGCGTTGATTCTCTACAGTCATTGGAAGGGTAGAGTTGAATGGTCTTGCATTTGCTGTCATCGTGCAGGGTACCTCCGTGCTCAGCCAGGAGTGTCTCAAATGCTTGTGGTTTCATGGGTTTATTTGATGCTGTTTACAACAAGAACAATATTCATAGCGCTGAGGTTTTCCTGGTGATTGGAACTGATTATTGCCTTTATTTTTACATTTTTTTCTGAAAATGTCCTGGTTTTCCACATTTAAAGCATGGTTTTTTTTCTTTGGAATTTGTCCTGCTATATGTTTATAGCTCCTTGTCCTGCAACTTTAGCAAGGCTGGCTCCTCTGTCTGAGGTTGCTCGGACAGTAGAGGCTTCAACCATTTGAGTTGGGTTTAGGGTTGAGGGGAAGAGCCTGTAGTATACAGTATACCTTTACAGCTATTATTTGCATTAGTAACAGCTAATGTCCTAAGTAATTCTCCTCTTGCCTTAGGATATTTGATTTGTTTATTGATCACCTCTGTGAGGTGGTCAACAAATTTTATGAAAGACTCATCAGGTTTTTGGTATATATTTGTAAAATCAATAGTAGGTGAGGTTCTATCTGGTATGTGTAACAGTGCTGTTTTTGCTGCATTTTTTATATCGTCTAGCACAGCTTGGGGAATATCTGCAGCTTCTTTCTAAACCAGCTTCTGGTTTAGAAAAATCACCTTCTCCATCAAGGTGATCCATTGTTAGATGGGCATATCCATCTTCATGGACATAGTTCTCTTATAATTGTCTTAATGATTTTTTTCTATACTCCCTCCCACAAAATGAATTCAGTGGGGGTAAGAGAACACCCATGAAATATCATAAGTCCTGGGGAACCATAACATGAGCGGCAAAAATAGCATTGATGAGGTTGTTAAAATATGGGGAACCTCTTCCATAATCTTTTGCAGCTTTACATATGTCCTATATTTTTCCATAAACAATAGGCTCCTATAGGGGATTTGCCCCTCTGCAGTAAATGAACTGGCACCACCAGAATTTTGGAAGCCAATTCCTGATCCCCTTCCTTCCTGGCTTTATTTCACACTCTCTGCCATAGATCATCTGGCACATCTCCAGAATAAGAACTGTTACTAAATTCCTCTGAAAGGGAAGGTTGTTTTTTGGCAGCAGAGCAAGTCTTTTAGTTGACTGGTAAGGCCCAATGTCTTGGGCCTTTGGCCTTCTGGTCAGCCTTATGACTGCTTCTGGTTCCAATAGTGTGGGAACTGGAAGAGGCCAATTCCGAAGAGGTGGAAGCCACAGTAGGGAGAGACTTCCTAATGGAAGAGGAGGGATCTGATGCAGGGGTAGCGCCTGGGGCAAGGGTGGTGCTTGTCGGAAAGAGTGGACCTGACGCAAGGGGTGGACCCGACAAGGAGAACAGGAACTTAAGTAAGGAACTTAACTTGATGCCTTCACTCACAGAGTGAATGCCATTTTGTGAGCTATAAGATGGTGGGGTAGGATTGACAGGTAATAGAAAGTGGTTTGGGGTAGAATCCAGGGTGGCATGGCCAGTGCCGGCCTGGGTAGGAGGCAGAAGAGGAGGGCAGATGGCAGATGACAGGCTCACCTGTACCTCAGAGCAGGTTCCATCTTCCATCCTATTCTCAGGGATAGTGGGTTTAGGAATAAGGGGGGGTGTGATGGTGGAATGTGACACCTTGGAATTAACATTAGAAGTTTGAACATTGAAGAAGCATTGGAACTATAAGCCTTTGAAACAGCTCAGTATATTAAATGGAATATGGGGTAATATTTTGTAATCTTCAGTACACCTTGTGTTTGTAAAAAATAAGGCCTTTCACCAACAAAGTCCCAAAAAGCTGATTGCTGGATAAAATCAATAGAAATATCAGGGAATTCTTTAACCAACAAACAAAAGACTTTAACTTCCCTTTATGGAAGTATTTATCATCTAATACCAAAACCTCCCTAATCCAAAACTATACATCCTTTTCAGCCTTGGAAAATGAATTTCCCATGGCTGCTCCTGATGGAAAAGGATCTGCCCACCCACATGCTAAAACACACTCAGCACTGTCCTGAAACTCGGACGGCTGCCCACCAATCGGGTGCAGGTCCTCAAAATGTCTTGTGGGTGTCATCAGTAGAGTTGGTCCTCGAACCTCTGAGAGGCTGTCGACTCTCCCATCAGGAAATCCTAATACAACTCAGGTCTCACTTCAGGGTTTCAGCTTACCCAAAAGTGTTTTGTTTCCTATGGTTACAGTCCAGCTGGTTCACCATAGGAGTCACTCACAGACACCACAAAAAGGGGTCCCTGTTCGGGCACCAATCTGAAGCGTTACTCGCTTCTGCAGGTTTCTGTGAGCGACTGCCAATTGCAGAGGCTGGAGCACGCTTACTAACTGACGATGAAGGCAAACGATGGACCTTAGTATAGAAGTCTAAGAACACTTTATTTAAGCTCAAGACAATCCAGAGACAAAGTCAAAATTGGGTAGACAACATGGGGTTAAAGATGGGATAGAAGGGGTGGATCTGAGGGTCAAGGGCCAATGGGAGTAGACAAAAATGGTGCAGAGGAGGGGTAACCAGCTGGGGGAACGAATGGAACAACAAGGTGGGGCAAGAGGTGTGGAGTAATGCAGCAAACTGGGGCAAATGAGGATCAGGAAAAGGAGAAACGTTCTAGGAAACGTACATATAAAATAATCTAGTGGCCAGCCTGAGGAGAACAGGGCTGAACTAGTGTAATCAGTGGTGACATCAACTACATCAACCAGTGGAATTTATCATATTAACATGTGCCTACAGCGACCTCATGAGAGAAGTCATTTCTCACCCTAACTTCAGAGGGGTGTTTCTGTTTGTTTATTCTTGCCCTCCCAACACCTGGAATTTAAAGCCCTCTTCACCAGCCTGGCAAGCCTATGGCCAAAGATGCTCTTCCCCTTCTCTGACAGATGGACACCATCAGCCCTGGGTACACCCAGTTTCTCAAGGTGAGTGGTGTGGTTCAAGAAGCNTAGAGCTATCACCCATTGCCTTTTCTTAGTTGTGCTGGCTGTGATGTGGGACCAGATGGGGCTGCTTTACTGGATATTGTACAGAGAGCAGATGGGGCTGCCTTACTCAGCTCCAGTGCCTCTCGCGATGTGACAGGTCTTTCCTCTTCAGTCTGCAGAAAAACAAAGTGGTTATTGCAAGGGCATTTCAGGATTCAGAGAAGTCTCTTCCCCCTGTGGTCCTTGCCATTGCAAGCTTCCATTCTTCAGCATTATTAACACCTTCCCTTCCATGTGTGCTGGTGAGGGACTTTATTTGGCTGTTTGGTTGTCAGCTTATGGGGGCCACTGCAGGCTGAGCTTGGGACCAGCTATCTAACACCTTCTCAGTCTCCCTGATATTATGCAGCCTTCCCACTGCCTTTTGCAGCTCAGCCACCTGCTGCAGGAGGTGCATCATCTGAGCACATGTTCTGCACGCAGGTCCGCTGCCCATCCCCACCCCAAGAAAAACATGTCTCTTCCTGCAATCTGACATCTGCCCTATCTGTCCTGGTGGTGTCTGCTGTCCCCACCCAGATAGAACTGCTGTAGGGAGAGGCTGCATTGCAGAACGCAGATTGCAGCCACAGCAAGATGTGTAAAAGCCTGTTTCAAGAGGGCTTCTCTCTGACCCACTGCTGTGATGGGACCAGTGACAGGACTGTCCCACCTCCTCTCCTTCGACTTCANAGGGATGAGAATGCCACATGTGACAATGTCAAATGCTTTGCATAAATTCAGGCAGATAATGTCTGTTGCTCTTCCCTTGTCCACCACTGCTGTAACCCCACTGTAGATGGCCACCAAATTTGTCAGTTTGTCTTTAGTGAAACCACGTTGCTGGTCATTAATCACCTCTCTATTTTCCACTGCCTTTGCACAATTTCCAGGAGAATCTATTTCACAATTCTGCCAGACATAGAGGTGAGAGTAACTGACCTGTAGTTCACCAGGCCTTCCTGTGTTCTGGGGAATCAGATCTTCTGTTTCTGTCTGTAGAGGATCCATATTTGCCTTAGTCTTCTTTTTATCACTGATGTACATACAGAAGATTTTCTTGTTGCTCTTGACATCACTTTAAATACAGGCCAGATTTAATTCTGTCAGGGATTTAGTTCTCATAGAAACATAATCTGTCTGCTTGGACAATCTCTCTGTATTCCTCAAAGTTTGTCTCTCCTTATTTCCATTTCTTTAGGCTTTCTTTTTGTATTTGAGTTTGTCTACATGCTCTTTGTTCATCCATACATACAGGCTTCTTGGCAATTTTGTCCGACATGATCTTTGTTGGGATCACTCCTGAGTCTGGAGGAGGTGAATCTTGAATTTGTTCTTGAAAAACAAGCTTTCTCTCTTCCCTCCAGGATTTTATCCCATGATACCCTACTGGACAGATCCTTCAAGAGGGCAAAATCTACTCTCCTGAAGTTGAGGGTAGTGAGCTTGCTCTACCCCTTTCTTGTGGCCTAAGGATCTTGAAGTTCACAACTTCCCTGCAGCTAAGGCTGTCCTGGAGCTTCCCGTTCCACACCAGCCATTCCTTCTTGGTGAGAACAAGGTCCAGGACCTCACCTTTCCCTGCTGGTTATTCTGTCACTTGGAGAAGGATATTGTCATCACTGCATTCCAGGAACCTCCCAGAGTGTTTTATGTCCAACAGCTGCCAAGGTGGTTCAAGTCCCCTCTGTGGACCAGGCTTGTGAATGTGAGGCTGCTCTTATCTGTCTGTGGGGGGACTCATCTGCTCAATGTTCCTGGTCAGGCAGCCTGCAGTGAGCCCCTGCTCTAATGTCACCTGACCCTACCCTGCCTTTAGCCCGGACCTGATTCCACTATGGCCCTTTCAAACACCTTCCCTTTGACCAGGAGGGTTGATGGAAAAATTACCTGCCCTTCAGAACCTCTTACTGTCACAGCCAGGGCTCTGTAATCCTTCTTAATACTCCTCAGTCTTGTCCTGGCTGTGTCACTGTTGCTGTATGAAACAACAGCAGTGTGTACCAGTCAGTGTACAAGGCTCAGCAGCCTACCAGTGACATCCCTGCTACGACTGCCCAGTGAGCAGCACCTCTCTAGAGAGTCTGTCAGGTCTCTCTGAACCTCTCTAGAGCTATCACCCATTGCCTTTTCTTAGTTGTGCTGGCTGTGATGTGGGACCAGATGGGGCTGCTTTACTGGATATTGTACAGAGAGCAGATGGGGCTGCCTTACTCAGCTCCAGTGCCTCTCGCGATGTGACAGGTCTTTCCTCTTCAGTCTGCAGAAAAACAAAGTGGTTATTGCAAGGGCATTTCAGGATTCAGAGAAGTCTCTTCCCCCTGTGGTCCTTGCCATTGCAAGCTTCCATTCTTCAGCATTATTAACACCTTCCCTTCCATGTGTGCTGGTGAGGGACTTTATTTGGCTGTTTGGTTGTCAGCTTATGGGGGCCACTGCAGGCTGAGCTTGGGACCAGCTATCTAACACCTTCTCAGTCTCCCTGATATTATGCAGCCTTCCCACTGCCTTTTGCAGCTCAGCCACCTGCTGCAGGAGGTGCATCATCTGAGCACATGTTCTGCACGCAGGTCCGCTGCCCATCCCCACCCCAAGAAAAACATGTCTCTTCCTGCAATCTGACATCTGCCCTATCTGTCCTGGTGGTGTCTGCTGTCCCCACCCAGATAGAACTGCTGTAGGGAGAGGCTGCATTGCAGAACGCAGATTGCAGCCACAGCAAGATGTGTAAAAGCCTGTTTCAAGAGGGCTTCTCTCTGACCCACTGCTGTGATGGGACCAGTGACAGGACTGTCCCACCTCCTCTCCTTCGACTTCACAAAAACAGAAGAGCTCTAGTGAGACCCAGCGACAGCCAGGACGATTTACTTTGGCAGGAGGCTTTTTGCAGTTTTACAGTGACACCTACAGACCTAATTGTAGAGATCTCTGCTGGGGTCATGGAAGGCCACTCCTTTGGCAGGGAAAGGACACAGGTCTCCAGCATACCAGGCCCATGCCTTAACATCAAAATCCCTCTGTTCTGCTAAGATTTCAGCTTCACATTTTCCATAGATTTTCCATGGAAAGGCGCATCCGTAAGTGAGCTGTGAAATACGTGAGTTATACAGTCTTGAAGAGGAAAGTACACAGCAAAAAGTCTACTTCAGCTATGATGGTAATCACAGACTAGCATTGACACTGGAGGCTCTTTTGTTCTAAACACAAAACATGAAGCCAGCAGGAGCAGCTGATGGTGCAAAGCAGGTACCTGCCTGGCCCCACTGCTGGCAGTACCATCATGCCTTCATGGCACACTGTCAGGATATGACAAACTGTACAGTGAGGGAGCAACTACTCACTAGGAATCCAGAAAGAGCCTCACACACCTCTGTGTCCCATGCATTAGTAGAGAAAAATCTCCCCTTTTTAGAATCTCTTCTGTGTGCTTGGATAAAGATAGTATCTCAGCTGGTGCAAAGCAGACCCTCTGACTGGCACAACAGCAGGTTGTGGAGACAGTTGCTAGCAGTATTTCCTTACTCTTTTAACCTATCCTTCAAAACAGATCTAAGCATTGTTTATGTTTAACAGCAAATGTCACATGGTCATTTTGATAATCTGAGCTTATACTTCACACATTGTCAGTGTAAGCACAAGTTAATGACAGCTGGCAAATACAGGGGCCTTTGCTTTGTGCTGCACAGTAGATCCAACACAGTAGATCCCTTGCTTGTATAAAATACTTTTTAAAAGATTGATACAATGAGAAGAGGTTAATCTTTTCTTAAACCACCCTTTATTAAAAAACATAAACATTTGTAAATATATAAAGTTATAAAGTATCAAGTGCTTCTTATTTCCCAGTACAGTGGAATTCAGAAGTGGCAGGTAAATTTGGCATTAATCTGTTTGGTTAGTTCCAGGGCTGCAGAACTGAATAGCTAGTTTTGCAAAAGACAGCTAATCTCATTCCTCTGACAGGCTTAAGCAATCTTGTTTCACTTTGGTTTCAGACTTCTTTCCTGCTCCTTTTGACAAACATCAGTGCATACTACTAAGAGCAAGGCTGGAGCTGTAGGAACCAACAGGCTCCCTAGAAGGCTGCAAACAGGTGTTTTACAAAGGGAGAGCCTTCCAGTTACTAATGGGGAAGAGAATTCAGGCACTGAACAGAATTCAGGCTCCTTTGTACAGTGTTCATCAGGGACAGTGTTCTTGGCATTGGGATCATCTTCTAGCTGGACTGGATAAAGCTAGTCACAGGTTTAATTTGCATCAAGGTCCCTTAACCAGCAAGTACTCAGATTCTCTTGAAATACATACATATGAAGCATAAAGAAATCCCAACTATCTCAGTTTTTGTCATACCCATTGTAATTGTCAGGGTAACTGAACTCCAAATGGGATCTTTTGTGCCACTTCCCATCTCATCTAACACAAAAGACCAGATGTCAGTTGCAGAGAGAACTGGAAGGTGTTTTTTGATGTTTTTTCTTACTTGGTCTCTTCCCCAAAGCCCCTGTCACCTGCAGAAACTTATGACAAATCCCTGCATTAAAGTGTCACCTTTGTCAGTTCTTCTGCCAGCTTCCACCATGCCAGGCACTACAGTGTCATTCCCCAAAGAGTGATGGTCTATAGGAGAGCATCACGTTAGTCTAATAATAAACCAGCAGGTTCATCTTCTTGTGGAAAACTTAAACCACTGAAGTTTCAAGAGAGGTGAAGAAACAGAATTCCAAGTAAAACAAGCTAATCCTGAATGTCTCAGCATTTAGCAGGGAACCAAAGGGGTGAGAAATGCTGCTGTATTTGACTTCTGGTTGCTTACTGGTAATTTCTTTTACAGACAACACTACAGGCAAGGCTTTTCTTTTCTTGTAGAAGACAAAGTGACTAATTGCAACAGACTTCTATTACAGATCACATACTTACATATCCCGGCTGGAATGGAAGGATGCTCCAGCTTTCACTGCCCTTTAGCTAAAAGGCACAGTTAGCTCCAGCATAAGTGGAAGAGTTGTTATGCTGTACCACAGTCCTTAAATAGAAGTTTTGCACTGTGTTTGTGGTGGGTGTAGCTTCCATCTTTCTGAAACCTTCACCCTTGATTCACGTACATGAAAATTAAAAAAACGGCAGAAATACAATGCTACTCTCCACTGTGACATTTCTTTAGCTTAAATCAAGTCAGCTAAAAATTTTAATTGTGTGCATAGCTGCCCACTGCCACTTTGACCTGTCTTGCAGAATAGCTTTTCTTAACAGCCCAGATCCCCAAATAAGCACAAGACTGAGAGATGCACAGCAAAGGTGCTATTTGCTCTAGTCCTTGCTTGTTGTGCAACATGACATGGATATCCCAGTGCACCAGCTCAGGATTAGTCCATGTGCACTAGTCTGAGTTCTTGGCCTTTGGCATCCCCTCCTCGGCCTGTTTAGGATTCAGGAACATGTGTTGTTGCTGCATCTTCTGCCTTGACCAAATCAGCACTGATTGTCTCAGCATGGAGCCGCTTGTAGTCTGTGTGGAAGAAGATGACGTAGAAACAAGCCATTCCACTGCAGAGGCCAGCCAGCACCAGCACTGGAGCTGTGAGAGAGATACACTTTTAGACAGTGAATCCAAAACTCCCCACAGGTGCAGAAAGGCCAGCTCCCCAAAACCGCACTCTCTGTCTGACCTCCTCCCAAGATACCCCCGAGGACAGGGTGCAGACCACAGTGGGACATTATCAGTTTGGTAACAGACAAATCTTGCTTTACCTAACACTGGCATAGCAAAAGTATTTAGGTAAAATGTGGAAGGTTTTCAGAACACTGTATCCTGCATGATCCCCCAGGCTGGAGGTCTTACCTCATTGCACATGCTGTACTTGTAGGAGTGCATGTCTCTCTGTAAGTGCAAACGTTTGTGTCTTAGGGGTGGTAAAAAACATTACAAAAAAGATTGAATCAAATCACTTGAGCTCCACAAGGCAGCGGGTCCTCACAGGTAGTAATTCTTGTTAATAGAAAAATTCACTAAACATATCTTTTCTGAAGGGAAAGAAAAAGTGTATCTAAAAGACTATGCAACAAAGCCTGGAAGCAGTTCTAATTTCACCAGTGTCCCAAATGACAATCTTCATCCCTTTCTTCACAGGTTTTCCTGCATGTATCAGACCACAGAAAGAATAGGAATGGGAACCTAATCCCAAGATCCAGCTCTAATCTGATTAAATGGCAAATTGCAGGCTTTCAGAGATGAAGCAGTCAAATTGCTTTTTGGGGACTATTATTATAAAGCCTTGATCCCTTACAGCTATTAGACCTTATTCTGGGGAGTTTCCGCTCAGCCAAGCAGGATATATTTAATAAGTGATGGTCAGCCTTTGCTTACAGTGTCTCCAGGTGTCAGTATTACATAAACATGAACCAGTTGAGAGATCAAGTCTAGGGTTCAGCCTGCACTGCACTGAAAACACTTATGTGCTCCTGTTTATCTTGGTTGCTGTCTCTTCTGACCAGCTAGGAAAGGAAGGGAAATCTGGAATAAGTCAGAAAAAATCAGTACAAGTATTATACAATCACAGACAACTGTGTGTGCAGAAGAAAAGGAAGCAGTTTTCAGTGAAAGCATTTGTAACCTTGGCCTCTGACATGAAAACCAGCCCTAGTTATGTTACATGGACAATGTCTTCCCCTCAAAACAGCTGCCTTCTAGCTTTATGAAACTCAAGTCTCTGCAGGGTGACTGCAAGAGAGATTTTAACCCAGAGCCGGCAGAGGCATTCATGGCACCTTGGAGTTCTTTCCATTTCAATCTTGCAGGATGGGTTTAGCAGAAGCAGCAAGGAGTATACCACCAGATTCGGACAGAGGGTGGGAAGATACACTACAACAGGAATCAGACTTGCAGGGCTCCTCACACTGAGACTTGAAGGAGAGTGAGGAGTACATGGGGTGCAACCAAGTGTCCAGCATCATTTCCCAAGGACATACTTACTTGTCCAGTCCAGGGCTCCGTCCTGGTCAAGGGCACAGGTGGAGAATGGATCCTCAGAAACTTGGACAGTGAGAGCTTGTAGAAGAATCATTAAAATCACACCCTCAATCTGGCTGTGGGGAGAAGCCAACATGCAGTTATGTTACCTGCCTGAAGCACCAGTGCTGCAGACAAGGCCACCTTCCCCAGCTGAAAGAGAATGATGACTCTTTCTGGAGCATGGTCCTTCTAGCAGAGAAAGCTACTGCTGGATTCCTCTGGCCCAGGCATTTGGTTAGCTGGTTCTGGCCCACAGGGTGTCCAGGTCAACTCCAGACACAGGGCCAGTGTGGCAGGATCACTACATACTCCTTCTGAAGGTGAGCAGGTGTTGAACTACACCCGTCAAAAAGCTGAGGCATATTCACAGGGCAGAGACTTGGAAACACTTCTCACTGCAGCATAGAGGTTGCAAAAAAGGCTCACTTCAGCCTCCTCCTCATTCACAGCTGGCTGGCAGCAGTCACTAAGTCCACAACCAGTAAGACAACTGCCTTCAAAAGCAGTGTCTGATTGCCCCTCACCAACATTTCCTGCTGCTGTACCTCTACCTAAGACAATCACATGGCATCAGATCACTGGTGTCACTGCTTAGAGCTCCAGCAAATCATTTCTGCTGAAGTCCAGAGCCAGCCCTAGGCAGGTAAACTGGTAACTGAAGGATAGTCACTATCCCTCACTGACTGATGAGCCCCATCTCCCTCAACAGAGCACCAGGAACTGACTCATCCCTGTACTGTTGTAGGAATGGGTGCCTCTCTCAGGCATGCAGCCCCCATCTGCTTCAAAAGGTGGTGCAGGCATGATTAAATCATGATTTGTGCCAACCAAAGGAGACCTTCATCTTCCTTCTTGCCTGTTTTTGCACTTCTTCCACATAGTCCTCCCTGTTTGGGAACATTTAGCTCTTTGGCTCATTTAACTCTATGGCTCAGCCAGGCAGCCTCCCTTGCTTGGGGTATGTGCACAGACACCAGAAAGACATTCAGCAAGCACTGGTGTCTATGCTCTTCTCTATCTGCATCCACACCCCTGTGTGTGTATGTTGGAACCCAAGCTCATCTGTCAATTGGATATAATCTGCCTGCTTACCTTGCCACAAAAATCAGACCTGTAGATGTGCCCTCTCCTACAGGGTAGGAGCACTCCACAGCCAGCTCCATGGCAATGGGGTAGATGGCAAAACCAAAGAAACCAAAGAGCGAACTGGTGATGGCCAACATGATGGCCTGATGTCTGAACCGAGAAGTCTGCAGGCAAAAACAACAATACCAAAGTGTCAGTGTCAGCATTGTTGTGCAGAAAGTCTCTGAAACTTTAACCTGCAGGAAATCTCAGGGGGTGACTCACTAGTATATTCCCTACCTTCTCCTGAAATAAATATTTTACTTTCAACCCTCTAGAATCATCAAAAGGCTACAAAATGGAGAGCTATCTGTTGAACAGAAGTAAGGACAGGATCAGCAGAATTATCTGAAAAGCATTTGTGTGGTTGTACTACAGTAACTTGACTGGTCAGTAACTTACCAGGAGTATGTCTCTAGGGCCAAGTGAAACACACACCTTAGTACCAAAGCAAAGTAACATTTTGGAAATGATGTCTGCGTTAGGTTACTTGTGAGAATTCTGGGTTGCTGCAGCTCAGTGATAAGGAAAATCAGTCAGACGAGTTTGTAACACTGGGATTTTAAAATCAAAAGACCCAAACAAAAAAGCAAAAAAACACCTGAAATATTTACAAAACCTGGAGATTAGTTTAGTGCCTGGAAAAGCCTTGTCCCTAACTCTGAAGGAAAGAGTATGACCTTGTCCAGTCAATACAACTAAAGATGAAGTACTTTGCTGCCATGCTGCTGGTACCTCTTTCCTTGACCATGTAATAAATTCCCACAGAGGAACATGAGGTGTCTGTCCTGTCATGGCAGCAAACCTGGCTCAGCTAAACTGGTCAAGTCAAGGAAAACTCTATGCGTCTGGAATCTGAGTTCAAAGCGCAAAGGGATCAAACGGATTTGAATAGGAAATTTTTGTTCTACTACTTTGAAGTAACAGTTCATCTGTATGGGATGAAGTTGAGGAGGGAGGGGCATGAGGAATAGGTTTGTTCCTAACACAGCCTCTTCCCTACTCAGTGCTTTACCTGAGTTCAGGCAATCTGACTTGTATTCAGGTCATCTTCAAAACAAATGCCAGAATATGAAAGGGGAAACTGCAAGGTGTGCTTTAGGCACCTTGTCCTACATTCATAAAAGCATTGCATTTGTCTGTCTCTTCCAAATGAAGCTACCATCTCTGGGGTCTTGGCCCCAGGGAAGGTGTGATCACCCTCTAGTGAAAGTCTGGATTTTTTGTCACAGGAGAGAAATTCACAGCATAAGACTGCTGGGAAAGCAGAAGACTGCACCATTCTGGGTCCTCTGTGATGCTGTGTGATGGTTCCCACATCACAGATTCCTGCTGTGTGATGGCTCCCATTGGCAATGGCTGTGCTTGAGTGCAGTACTTGTACCCTGGCCCCAGGGGTGTAAAGTCTCCAGGTTGTGTATTCCTCTCCTGGTTGAATTCAATTGTTCTCCTTTTCTGCCTCTCTTGTCCCCCTCAGGAAACTACTTCAGAACTAGAATACATCTAGGTCCTTCCAACTACTTGTTCGTTTCTGTGATATAAATACTCAGCAATGCCCTTTTTTTTTTAAAGAATGGTCTCAGGACTCAGTAAGAAAACATGGTGATCCAGTATAGGGAACTAAAATTATGGCTATTTATCTATATCCCAAATCAGTCTGTCTCAAGCTTCACAGTGATTGTCAAATCCTCAGTAAAGGGTTTTTCTTTAAAACATTCCTAGCCCGAAGAGATAATCCCAAAGCATAACACAGAGCTTAATAAAAACTATGACATCAAATGACCTTGGTTTAAGTTGATGATTTATCAGGTGGCAACAGAAATAAGCCCATGGGAATGGCACAATGCAAGGGAGGACTCACCACTGCAAACATGATGCTGGCAAGTGCACTCAGACAGAAACTAATCTTGGTGGACTCTATGAACTTCCTTGTCCGGTCGACATACATGCCTAGCAGGAAAGCACCCAACAAACCACAGACTGTGAACAGCGCACCATTCAGGCCAGCAAAATCCTGGAGGGCAGAAGAATGAGTAATGAGAAACTAGAGCAGTTGGGAAAGAGGTTTTAATGTCACCTACCCATCTGCCAGCTACCAGCTACCACGGATTCACTTATGGAGGTGGGAAAAGCTTCCTTGCCCACTGCAGTAGCTGAGGCCTTCACAGGGCTCTGAGTAGTAACTGACAGAGTCCAGCTGCTTCTACAAGTGTGTGGGCACAGCAGGGTGACAGCACTCCCAAAGGATGACAAGTCTCTGTACACCTGCCAAGGGAGGCTGGATGCAGAGTAACAGCAGTTCCCTCTGATTAAATATTCCAGCCTGGAGCCACTGGGCTCCTCTAGGGGCAGTCAGGTGCTTTGTCCACACTGGAAGCAAGAGGCCCAACTGCCTTAGGATCTGTTGATGTTTGTAATTACCCTCTTGGCCCTTTCCTTACCAAAGACCTGCACTGGCACACCCAAAGCATGTTAGAGGAGACACTGGCTGAGTGGAAGTCTAATTAGAGAGGCAGTGAGCAGTGGCTAGGATATGTACATGCTCTGTTGCCTGCAGGGATTGCCCTTTGCTTGTAGCACTTCTTCAGCTCCATAAGAATTCAAATGCAGACAGCAACTGTGAAAGCAGAGAAGCTTTTAAGAAATTTGGAAAAACATTTGTGGGACCCTCAGGGACACTGGAATGAAAGGATATATGGTACAGCTTCTCTGGGCTAAAGGGCCAGGACAAGCCAGTCACACAGAGACAAAATCATCATGCACAGAAAGCAAGGCTGCAAAGTTTAAGCAGTTTCCAGTCAAAAGCCAATGGAGTGTGCAAAATGTGACCTGGCTATGGAGCCCTGCGCCAGATAGCAGATCTGGAAGCTGAAGATGGGGTAGACAGAGACCAGACATGTAAATGTGCATACATAACAGCTGGAGAGGTGTTTTAAGAGGACCCCCACAGCAATACAAGCACCAGGACTGAAGTGCAGCGTGCTGAGAGGAAAACACCTGAACTGGGGAGGCCTCCTAATGAGCAGGAGGGAGAGAGAGGCAGGAACCAGCTGTGTACATACTGTGCTGAACTGTAAAAGCAGCACCTGCTGGTGTCATGAGAAGGATAAAGAAACAGCTGTCACAGTACCACTGACCTCTTCTGCTGCCCTGGCTTCATGTAAATCTGTACAAACAGGAAAAGGTGCCTGTATCAGCTGGTCTTCAGCTTCACTCTAGGGCCTGCCTGGGCCCCATTCTAGTCTGGGGTAGGTAACAGAAGGCTGCATAGACAGCAGTGCTCTGGAGTGGCTTAGAAAAATCACAATATTCTTTTTACCTAAAAACATTTTTATTTGCAAGTCGGAGTCTGGCCACAGGCAGTAATGAAAATGCAGGTCATCTATTATACTATGAGTTTGACAGTGTTCTGGATTAATCTACTGCTTAATCTATATTAGATAACATAAACAAATAAGATATGAGACTGCAGCATATTTAACTGTCTTAATTTTGCTTTGAGTCCCTTATGAGGGAAAATCAATTTGATTGTATCATAGGCAATGTGGACAATGGGGAGAAAAGTAAGACTCACATTTGAATACCCTTTTTCACAAAGGATCTGTTCTAGCAGAGCTGAAAAGCAGGTGAACATCCCAATTCCTCCTCCAAAACACACTGCCAGGATGATGTATGGCTTGTTTCTCAGGAGCTAAAAAAAGAAGTTAATGCAAATAAGTGGGGGAGGAAAAAGGTCTGGCTGTGACAGCCAGAGGGTCAGCCACTCTGACTCCTCAGTTGAAAATGCTGACAAGGTAACCCCATGATCATTGACAAAAGTATTGTCCTGTCCCGTCAGTTCAGGCCAGAGGACAAGTGACAATGGGGACATTGTAGGGAGGAAGGAGCCCTTCAGTGCTCAAATTCTTCCTTTGCTTTGCCATGTGCTATCCTGCCTGCTACCACATCTGTTCAGAAGACTCAGGTTGTGTGCTCCTCTTGGATAAGCTCAAGTTTGCCTGCTTGAGCTATGTGAATGGCTGCCAGTCCACAGCTGAATGGTCAGATAGCATCTCTTACAGCTTTGCTGTGAGCAGCTTCCACTCCCTGAGGAAGGAAGGGATCCTGATCTCCTTCAAGGGGCTTTCCATGTCAGGTTTTGGGGAGTGGCATTCAGAGTCTGCTTTGTAAGCAGATCGTTCAGCATATCCCTGTATCGCAGGGCTGCACGCCTCACTCCAGCATGGCAGTCTACATGCTGTAACTCAAAACTTACCATTTTGAGCCCTGTGAAGAATGGCTGTGAGTTGGAGTTAGTGGCACTGGCAGACGGAGGCGTTGGTGGGACCTTCTCGTGAATCCCCAGAGTTGCCAGAGCACAGGCTGTTACTGCTGGGACAGCATAAATACCCAGCTACACAAAAGAAGGACAAGACAAGTTACCAGTCTTTCCAGCTCCATTACTTCCAAACAAATCAGCTGGACCTAAGTCAGCCCAGCTGACTGATTAAAGCAATTTTCACTAACCATCAATGGAATGCGCTTTTCTTCAGGAACTAGTGCAGGTGACAACAAGTTTGCTATAAGAATGCCCAAAGGATTGGCTGGAAGAAAATAAAAGAGAAACATTTTTCATGCAAGCTGTCAGAAATGTATCCAGCCCTACCACCTGCCAGCACCACAGCTGCAGTATGCAGCACAGTAAGGAACAAGGACCAAACAAGGCATTCATATGGAGAACCAGGAAGAGAAAGTTTGGAGAAGTTGACTGTGTTGTCTTACTGTTGCCACATCTGTGGTCTCACCCCCATGAAACCCATTCTATAAGACTGTTCTCACTTCAACTCCTAACTCCTATAAACTGTTTTTCAACTGCAGACTATGATGTCCTCAGCTTCACAAGGCTGCCTCAGTAAACGTCAAGGAACAAAATTAAAATGGACGAATCTCTGATATGTGTCCTGGTATTACACAACAGGAGTTATAGACGTGTTTTTCCTTCTGCATTCCCCTATGCCATTAGGCATGTATACATTGTGCAGGGGATTCCCCTGCCCAAGGGTGAACAGCCACAGCTCTCTTAGCCTCTGCTGACATGACAGATGCTCCTTTCCCTTAATTGTCTTAAGTGGCTTCTTAACTGCACTTACACTAACATGTCCATGTCCTTCTTATACAGAGGGATCTACAACCAGACACAGCGCTTGAAATGTGGACAGGTGACCTCCCTCAAGCTGTTGGCAACGCTCTCTATGAGGGTCACCAGGATGCCATTACTTTTCTTTGTCTAAAGGCCATGAACAGTACTCTAAATTGACACTAGATAATTCCTGAGACCTTTCAAGCCTTTATACTTCCTTTGCAAAGGCCAGGCAGGTATACAAGTTCATTCCTGCTACCAGCTACAAAAATTACATGTCAGCAGACAATCTTGCAGATTTTGGACAGGAGGAGGTAGTTGCATTATTACGGGGCTGGAGCTGAGCAGTCTGTGAAGAAGCACTGCTGAGACTCAGCTTGAGAACATCCAAAATTGCAGGCCACAATTTTTTAGTGTTAAGGCAACATTCTGCAAATTGTCAAACAAGCAAAGCTACTTTTCTACTAGTGTGCAGAGATGGAGTTAAGAAAGCCAAAGCTAGTCTGGTGAAGGGCAATGAGAATGGCACCCTTAAGTACTTCAGCAGCAAAGGGAAAGTTAGGGAAATGTGAGCCTGTTGCTGGATGGGGCAGAAGACTCAGTGATAAAGGACACAGAAAACATCAAGGTATTCAATGCCTTCTTCACCTCTTCTGTGATTGGTAAGACTGACCTTCAGCTCTGAGGTAAAGTTTGAAGCAATGAAGATTTACTCTCAGTGGAGAAAGACTAGGTTGAAGAACACTAAATAAGCCAGACACACACAAATCCATGGGACTGTTGGGACACATCAGCACTGGAGCAACAGATTGTTTCCATTGCAAGGCCAGTTTTGGTTACTTTTAAAAGGCCGCAGCAATTCCAAGGACTGGAAGAGAGCAAATGTCACTCTTATTTTCAAGCAGAAGAAGAAGAATTCAGGGAGCTTCAGGCCTTTCAGGAACTCTCAGGCCCTGGGAAGGTCATGGAACAATCAATCCTTGCCCCCATTTCCAGGACCATGAAGGATGTCAAGATGAAAAGGAAAAATACTTAACTAACCTGGTAATTTTCATACAGTGAAATGACTGCTGGATGAATGAGGAAAGAGCAATTGACACTGTCTCCATAACAAACATGGAGACAAGCAGATGAAGCACTGTCTAGACAGGTGAACAGTGAGATGAACTGAAATCCAGCCTGGGCCCAGAGGATTGTCATCACTGACAATCATCACAATCATGAAGACCAGCTGGAGGCCCATCATCATTGATACACCCCAGGGGCTGATATTGGGGCCATACAGTTTACCTGGATGACAGGACAAGGTGCACCCACAGCTAGTTTGCAAATGATGTGAATGACTTGCTGAGGCAATGGCCATGCTGTCACTCAAAGGGACGGCCACAGAACAGAGAAATAGGCAGAGGGAACCTTGTGAAGTTTGACTAAAGGAAATATAATATGCTGCACCTGGGGAAGAATAATGACTCATCCACCAGTACCCCTTAAACTCACCAACTGGAAAGCAACTCTGCAGAGAAGGACTAGAGGAGAAGTGGGTAGGGGGTCCTGGTGGACACAACTTGGTGGTCATGAGCCAGCAACACAGCATTCTGATAAAGAAAGCCACCACAATCTTGGGCACAACATTAGACAGCATTGTCAGTGGGAGCTGGTCTTTACTCAGTGCTAGCAAGTCCACCTCTGGTGAACTGTGAGCAGTTCAGGTTCCCAGTGTGAGGGAGACATGAATTTACTGGTTCAGAAAAGAGAAAAGATGATTAGAGGACTGGAGCTTCTGTCATGTGAGGAGACACTAAGAGAGCTGGGACTGATCAGCCTGGAGATGCAAGCTGCAAAAGCAGTTTTGCAGAGAAGGACGTGGGGTCCTGATGGATTGCAAGTTGACCATAAGCCAGCAATACGTCCTTGCAGAAAGGTGTCCAACACCATGCCGGGCTGTATCAGGAGAAGCAGGTGGAAGATTATGATCCTCCTCCTCCTCTGCTAAGCCCTGCTGAGTCCAGTGCTGGGTTCCTTGATATAAAGTACCAAGTTAGTGGATCAAGTCCAGCCAAGGGCCAAAGACAGGATTAAAGGTCTGGAATATCTCTCATACCTAAGGAGGCTGGGATGGCTGGGACTGGATGGTTAGCCTGGATTAAAGAACATTGATCAGCAATTATAAAATGGAACCAAACTTTCCTTAGTGGTATACAAAGTATAATAAACTCTACCTGAATATAAACTTCTTTACTGTGATAGCTGTCCAGCACTGAAATAAGATGCTCAGAGAAGCTCCTACACCTCTATCCATGGAAATAATAAAAAAACGGACAAAACATAAACCTGGGCAACCTGGTCTAGACAACTCTAGTTGAGCAGAGGGTTGGACAAGATGATCCCAAGAGGTGTTTTCCACCCCTGTCTGTTCTATAATGATGCTGAGGCATCTTAATAATCCTATAGCACACAACATTAGCATTTCTACTCTGTGCTTGGGAAAGTACTAGCTTATGATGTTGGTGAAATGTTACCTGCTTCTAAGTACATGGAAACAATGAAACAGCAGTTTCCAAGGAGATGGATTACATCTTCTCTGTTGGGGTAAAATGCAACTGGGCATTGTAGGGGACAGCCTGTAAAGTAATCAGCTGTTTCCATGAACTGTCAACACGCTGAAGCATGAAGTTCCAGAAAGTGTAGATGAGGACTGGAAAGGTATAGAATGAGCACTGGGCTAAATTTGAAAGGACTGAGACCACCTGAGTATTTAGGTGGTTTCAGCTGTCTTCTTTTCCTGGGAAGAGCTATTACATGGCCTAGGTTATGAATAGAAGGGAGGTCACTGAGTTAATCAACTATACATTATGATCCAGAGGTCCTGGTGGACTAGCTTGCAGTACTCTGCAATTGGGGCTGTGTGTTTTGTGGTCAGTGATGCTGATAAAATGAAACTCTTCAGGCTGACATACCAACAGATTTAAATGAAGATTCCTATGGATGAAGCAGAGGTCACTTCAGTGGACTCAGACAACTCTTTCTACTTCTGACTCAGGAGAATTTCTTGTGGTCTTCACAGGAGATGAGTTCTTGGCCCTGCACTGCTTCTCTCTGACTAAGTCTCTACAAGTGATGGGTAGAACAAACACTCAAGAGCTGAGTCATTAATCATTATGACAGCTGAGTCATAATAATTTCAGCTGCTCAGCAGGATCCTGATCCAGGTGCAAGGTTCATATTTGTCACAAAAGCCCAGGGAAGCCTACCCATAGGCATTAATAGCAGGAGGCTGTAGAGCCAGTTTCTGTATGCAGCACTGATACTGACAGTACTGGAATGCTGAGTTCTTGCTCAGCATTAATTACACAGGAAGTGGGCACTGATAAATTGGAGCAAGATGACACAAAAAGCTCACATCATCAACAGGAAGAATGGAGACAAGTGGGAAGAAGCAAAGGGAAATTTGGCTGTAAAGTGATTCGGTGGGAGTCATTCAGTCTTTCAAGCCAAAGAAGAGAAGAGCTGATTCAGTCCATAACTACCTGACAGACAGGTGCAACAAGACTGAATACACGGGGCATAAAGAGCATCAAGATGTTGACATTTGCCATGAGCTAATTAACCACTGGATTAAACGACTGGGACTGGAGTAGATGCTCCTTCCAGACAGTATTTAAATTTTCTTGAATGAAATCCTGATACAGTACAGCAGACATTATGGATGTAACCAGGCATTATTCACGGAAGCCTTCCATAGAGCAACATGCAGGTGTTGCAGCAGACAACAATCACAGTCCATTCAGCCTGCACTCTGACATCCCAACATGCCAGACACTGAACAACTTCCGGTCTTGGGATTCCACTGTTCCTTGTTCTTCAGGTTTGTTCTTTGTCATAGTTAAGATTCATTTGGTTCTATAAAGACTTAGGATGCTGTGTGAACAAAATGCTCTTTAGCTTCTTTGGCTGCTCTCTCACGTAAAAGGAGCACTTTGTTTGCAGGCTGTGATCCTTCAGGGCAGTGAAGCACTGAATGCCCAGTGGCCCTTGGTAGTGCTTGTATTGTGCCACACTGACAACAGAGCTCCTTCTCCAGCAGGGAAGGCAAAGGTCTGTCTCAGCACTGGAAAACCAGGTGAGTCATGATATCCACCCTATTCTAGGAAAAGCAATGCAAAAGTGATTTATTTGTTCTGACACAATAGATCCATTCTTGCTAAACAACAGTGCCCATGCTCTAGTCTAGCAGCAGCATTGGAAAAGCTGCATAGGAGTGCTCTTCTTTCCCCAGACCTAACCCTTCCTTACAGCTTCAAGGCAATGGGGAGGAAGGCGGCTCCTGGTTTTGAGGGAAGGACAGATGGGGCTGCCACACACATGCAGGTACTATGAGACTTCACAGCTGGAGCCAGTGAACCAGCCCAGTTTCTGGAGCACCTCTCAAGTCCCTGGAGAAGAGAGGAAGAGATTTCTTTGGCTGCTGGGTAAAATGTCACATGAAGGGAGGAAACAAGTCTGTCAAGTGCAGTATCCAGTTTCCATCTATGTCCAAAGATGCCAAGAGAGGAATGTGATTAGAGCAAGCTTATCTGGTATCTCTCCTCCAGTTTCCCAGCTTCCAGGCACTTAGCAAGGCAGGTGTGCTTTCTATATGGATAGTCCTGCCATTTAGCATCCCCAACATGTTTGTGTGGAGAGACAAGTATATCTATCTGTGCATGTAGAGATATCAATTAGGAATACATGCTCAGACTTCCTACTGGATGAACTGGTGGGCAAAACTGCCACAGCAGCCTCGCCTCACCTCCATCCAGTTACAGAATTTGGCAACTGTGACCATTGGCACTACAATGCAATTTAAGATACCTTCCTAAGAAACTGCAAAATTAAGGCCACTATAGGCCTAGTAACATTAAGGGCTGTCGTCAACCCATGTGATACTTAGGCAAAGATGACAACCTGGTCCTGGAAGAGGGGAAGGTTAGGAGTCTGGGTGGCTTATACTGAGCACTGCACCTAGATATGGCTTATACCTACTTCTTTTTTGCCCGTTTTGTTGCACATGACTGCAAGACTCTTGGGTGGAGCTGTATTTGCCAGGGCAAATACTTGTAGGAAAAAGGACTTTCTTTGCCTGCTGCCTCTGAAAGGCAAACAATTTCTAGCAAGTTCTGTGAGGCAGAAATGTTGCTTTGCAGCTATTACTTACACATTGATGCAATCATATTTGCTGTTGCTCTCTGGTGGTCTGGGAACCACAGTGCTGCCAGCTTTGTTGGTGAAAAGATGATAAGAGGCTGTGCTAATGCACAGAAGCATTGTCCAATAAACAGGTACCAGTAACTCTGGGAACCCAAGCTCAGGAACTTCAGAATGCTGAACATCCGGGTGATGCTACCAACCATGTTCAGCCATGCACTCAGGACCACCTGCAGTGAGCAGAAACAAACAGGGTTTGTGTGCTGAAGCCTGAAGGGCGGAACTAGTACAACAAGATTAGCATAAGCAAGGTCTCAAATGCACTACAGGAGACACTGGGTGTCAGAAATCACTGCCTGCAGACCATCCCCACCCCTCTCACTGCAAGATGCTCCTGATTCTACCTACCTCCTTAGGGAGTGTCTTGGGGTGACAGGGAACAAGGTGGCTGTCTCAGCCCCACATAAGAACCACATTGATGAGAAATCTGAAGTTCGCTAATTACACCTTGTTATCAAGTTTGCGCCATCAGCTATATTTTGCTGTGACAATCCAAAGATCATGGCAATGAATCATCCAGCTTATGGGTTCTGCAAATGTCCTTCTATTCTATTAGCATGCTAGTGTTTCAGTGCTGCGTTACACAACACAATTCTGGGATTGTGTAGAGATTGCAAGCTGGCTTAGCAGAGACCAAGCTCTGACCTGACAGGGGTCACTGTCCTGTTATTCCTTAAACTGGCCCTGACAACAGAATTGTGGTGCCAAGACTTTTCCACAGCACATCTGACCCAATTACAGAAAGCTCTTCACAGAGTCAGCTCACAGTCAACTGGCTAAGACAATGAAAACTAAAGCTAGAAAAGGCAAGCATGCAACTTTATTCTGACTTTTCCCACTGCTCCCTCCACCATCGCCACAGAGATGATGTTACTAAACTAGGATAGAGCTTTCAACATGCTAATTCTCTGCAGCAGTTGGCAAGACTCCTATTCATACATTACTGCTTTGTGCATGTACTGCTGCCTCTAGGTGAAACTTCCTCAGGGAAACAGAACACTTCAACTCACAGCACAGCGGAGCCCCACGCTGTCGAGGACCCATGTTGCCACCAGGCCAAATGGGATTGAGATGAGGAGGTACACCATTGAGAGCCAGTTGACTGTCTCCAGGGAAATGTGGAAGTAAGCAGCTGTCTTATCAGCCACTGGAGCAAACGTCAGCCACAGCTGCAGAACAAAGACCAAAAATGGGTAAGCATGAACACCTCTGACAGAACAGTAATTCAGCATCCCCTCAAACTGAGGAGGCTCATGGTCTTAAGTCTCTCCTTGGACTTGTGATGTTAAGGCTGGTAATAAAAGTCAAACCCTCAATATCTGCAGTTACTTGGCCCAGAGCACCCCATACATTTCACTGCCTCATCCCCAATCCCCTAGTCTTGATGCTGGAGGCTGGTAAAAGCTGAAGTAAGTACCTTTTTCTGTCCTCATGGTGAATAGGTTGGCCCTGATGCACTTACTTATCTGATGGAAACCACATAGACTCATTCTGTGTTAGCATAAGCAAACTAGAATCTGCCACCTCCCCTTGAATTTGGCATTTTCAGTTCCCTTTTTAACACCTGGATGTGGTCTTGTAAGAACAACTTTACTATGTTCAGCCAAGAGATACATTATTCCCTGCCTTCCTAGACACACTTAACAGTTAGAAAATGACCTAGACTGCATTATGGAATGTATTAGAACACATAACAGGGAGGTACACACAGAAGAGGTAGTTCAACAACTATCCACATTTTGCTTCCAGTGCCATGTCTGAACACAGCTTCCCAGACTTTGTTTTAGAAACTGCTTTCAGGTTCCTGTCTGCTTCTGGTTTCTTATGGGAGTGACGAGAACTGCTTGATCTCAAAATCAGGTTCTGAGATCACATCCACAAGAAAGGAAATGAGGAACTACAAGTTAGAGGATGTTTCTGTAGATTCTTTGCCAAGATGCATCCTGCTGCTTTTCAAAAAGACTGGTTTAACCTGTTAAATTAACCTGTTAAATTAACCTGTTAAGGTTGATTACAGGCTACCTCACTGTTAGAAGATGATCTTGCTGCTGCTGAATATTCAAGGTTATAAAGTTTACAGAAATGTGCGCCAAAACTGCAGTTACAGCTTTCTACAAAAGAACTCCAGCCACAGTCACTTTCCAGGTACTCCTCTCTGTTATCACAAGCTTCCTTTTCACAGCCTGCAACCTGCAGCCAGCATCACATGTGGTGTTTATGTGTAACTGAAAAAGGCTTGGGTAAATTCAGAGGAAGGCATGCTCCTACAAACTGATTCTTGTTATTTCCAGTGTTTCTGTTTTTTGGGTTTTTTTCTTACATGATAGGAACCATAAAAACTACCACGTTAGACAGGAGAAAAAGGGAAGATTGACTTTTCTTCTCCCCAGAGTCACCCTGTGACAATAGCCACATGGAAATCATCCTTTAGCTAGGCTTTTTGCCTAGTAGGGATGCAATGAGTAGATGGTAGTAACAGAGGAGTTTTAAATATATTCTCAGCAACCTTGCAAGGACTCCTAGCATCATCCCTTCCTTCTCCGAAAGGAGCTGCCATGCTGTATCTTCTGTATTCACTTCAAAGCTCATAATCAGCATACTGGGTTCAGACACACCTATGTGAAATCATTCAGAAGTCTGGTAGGGGATGGATTTGGTGTCTACTCAGCTTCTATAGTCAGGTGAATGAAGATGTTAGGTGCCAAAGGAAACTATACTCTTAGCAAGGAGGCCAATCGAGGTCACTTTCCAGACTTCATCAGATTGGGATGGGAGTTTAAATGTTTAATGCTAATATTACTGTTTAGATGTTACAAGCATTACTAAGGCACGAGCATTAGTTTGCTCACAGGATGCTAAACTGCTGCTAAACAAATCCCAGCTGTGTATTTCCAGCAATAGCACTTCTGGGTCCCTCATCGCCTACCCCATATGGGTGGTGGTGATGAAACACTCTACCAGGAAACAGGTAATTAAAGAGATTATATATTTTGTAAGCCAGCTTCAGGTACATTTTCACTCCTCCTGCTCATCTACACAACATGCTCAACCATGTATTACATCATTAAGAAAGCGATGCCACAAGCCAAAGCAGGGTATTTTCTGTTCAATGACTGTATGCATCTAGGTAATCTGAGATCAAGCACTGGCCCAATTCCACTAGATCTAGTAAAACCATTTCTTGCAGAAAAGCAAGCATAGGGGCTGCCTTGTATTCCTATCCTGAGCAAGAGCTCCAGTCCTAGCATAGTCGTGTGAGAGCATGGAGGGTGGAAAGTTACAGCTTCTCCAAGACTGACTGTTTTTTGACCCTCAAAATAGAAAGTGAGTTTATTTATGGGTCTGGAGAGAAAAACTATGTTTCATTGTTTACCATGTGTTCATCAGAACAATTCAGAGCTGGGCAATGGAGCTCAAGATGCAACTGTAGTCAAAGAGGCCACCAAATGCCCCTGCAACAAAGGGGTAGCATTGTGGAGTTTTGCCTACACAGAGAAATACACAGTCAGAATGCCATTTTCTGCTTTTGGTTTTCCCACTTACTGTATCTTCACCCACAGCAGTTGATAAGCTCTTCTGCTGGAAGCTAGAGCCCTTATCCAACAAGTCTTTCTGAAACTTTGCATTGCCAAGGCTGGTACTTATAGAAGGGCTGCCCTGAAGTAAGCTCCCTCAGGCAGAACAGATAAAGAAGATGCAATTTTCTCTTGGTGAGCTCAAAAACCAAAACCACATAATCACAGAATAACAGAATATTCTGAGTTGGAAGAGCTCCACAAGGATCATCAAGTCCGAGCCTTAATTAATGGCCTTTATCAAAGCTTACCACTCTAGATCACAGTGACTGATGCAAGGGGAGAAAGAATGTGTGAGGTTATGTGATGTCAGACCCCAGAAGCTTGTTCCTTCTGGGACAGATAAAGGAAACAGAGAGACACCTCTGTCCTTGCAAGGTTGTTCAGTCCTTGCAATTTTCAGTCCCTGCACAAGCTTCACTTCGTGGAAAGACACCCTTGTGGCCTGGTCAAGCTGCATACAGCTCCATTGCCTGAGAGAACACACAAAACCAGAGCCTGAGTGTGAGCTGCAGAAGGCATAACATGGGTCTTTGTTATGCACTGCACTGCTTCATCCGTGCCCACATGAGCTTCTCTGAAGGCAGTTCAATAAACTCCACAATGTCAATTCCTGAGTGCAATGCTGACAAGCCATTTTCACTCACCTACTACAGCTTATGTCCCTTCAAAGAAAGCCCTGCCAGCACTACAATTAACGAAAACCTTTCGGCAAACTTTAACAAAATTCCCAATTTGGCACAAGTTGGAGTGTATGATGATGGAAGTTAGCAGCAGTTCACCTTCTGAGCCATTGCATGTCAAGAGATTTATGTGAAAGCCTGTGCAGAGCCAGTAAATCACAGGGATTCTTGCCTTTGCAAGCCAAAAAGCCACAATGAGTTTGTGAGCTCAATCCCTTGAGACTTGCCAAAACACACTTCCCCAGCATTCTCTCACAGATTTTGCATTAGTTGTTTTCAAATTACAGCTCCTCCTGTAGTATAATCCAGTATCATTGGTTATTTCTCTGATATTTTAGATCACAGTATTTTTTCCTTCAGCATTTGGTAGGGACTTTTCCCTCCTTTCAGATATGCATCTACCAGGATGTTGGAACAGCCATTGTAATAACAGATTGTTTCTTTTCCAAAGGCAGGAAGTTTAGTTCCTACACTCCTCTTCTGAGCTCAAGCCTTAGAAATATGTTCCTCTCACTGTGGTTTCTGAATTCAAAGATAGCAAAAGCTCCAGTGTATGCTAGTCTGATCTGGAAGACATACCTCAGCACACACTTTTCACTATAAAAGTTGTGCTCAGCAGCTGAGGAAGAGGACAGAAAGGCCCCTGATGATCCATAAGCCTGTCCTGGCTTGCACTGGAGTACAGCTGTAACTCCCACTGCACACAGCTGGCTGACTGGGGAGCCATGCCCCAACATGAGAAGAAAAGGAGAGAAATGTTTTCCACCCAGAGTCTACTCAGTTACAGGAGGGCCTTCTCCACTCCTTCTTTAACAATTAAGCTTGCACCAGGGCCAGGGCACTGGCACTCAAACTATCTGACTAACACTTATGTTGAGAATGGTACTGGCTCCACTTTCAGCTCTCTTACCCTTTGCTTTAATCTTCTTCTAGCTGACATTTTAATTCTCCTGCACCTCCCAGAGACTGCTTGGTCCCTTCTCCATTAACTAAGACTTAATCTTCATTAAAAGGTTAATCTTCATTAAAAGGCTGAAAAGAAGGATTGAGAGGGACTTTTCATAAGGCATATAGTGGTAGAACCATGGGGAATTGTTCCACGCCACAACAGGGAATGGCCTTAAAATAAGGGAGGGTAGATTTAGATTAGATATTATGAAATTTACTGTAAGGTTGGTGAGGCACTGAAACAGGTTGCACAGAGAGGTTATGGACTATCCATCACTGGAGGTGTTCAAAGTTAGGCTGGATGTTCTAGTGGAAGGTGTCTCTGTGGCAGAGGGGTGGAACTAGGTGATATTTAATGTCCCTTCTAACCCACACCACTCTGTGATCCTATGATCATGATCCTATGACAACTGCAGGCCTGCGTGGACATTCCTGCAATCAAAACAGCTGTTCTCATCTTGATTCTATTTATAAGTTTTTCTGTTGCCCTTTCTGAAATCACTGTAAACCCTTAGCTGATTCTCAGACACATATCCTGCTTCTTCCCAGAATGAGCCCAACTCCTTTTGTTTTCTTCCTTTGCTCATTCTCCTTATAACTGCATCTTTTCCTGGTTCAGTTCTTCCACCCCATTGCCTTCACTGCTTCCACTCCCATACAGACTCTGCAGGACCTACTTCACCTGCGGCACCTGGCTTCCCTCCACCCATTCCAAGGGAGCCCAGTGTTTCTCCTTCCACCCATTTCTGCAGGAGGTTGTTGGTGGGCTGAGAGACACCAATTATCTGTCCGCAATGGTAGCAAGGCGGCGGCTGAAGGCAGGACTCCACACAGACTCTACACTTTGGTAAGCAACAGGTGTGGGCTGTAGAAGGCAGCATACATGACAGATGTGAGATTTTTGGCGTTCAAAGTGCAGCAATGACGTATTGATGCATCACAGGTATAACCAGGCACAGCCCTGCCAGAAGCAGTGCCAAACATGTTCTTCACAAAAGGCAAGATGGTAATCAAAGCCTACTTTCCTCATGAACAAATCAGGATTCTAAAAGTGAAAGCAAAATATTTGCAGAAAGGCAGAATGAGGCCACTTTGCCATGTCAGTGGTGGTATTAGCTACCAAAGGTTGCTATATGGAGTGCTTTTCATTGTCTGGAATACTGTATAGCTGACTAGACTGTAGAAATGCTCCTGCAGTACCTTTTACGTACAGCTTTAAAAGGAGGAGCCAAGGAGGTTGTCTTGCTTGAAATGGGAACTTCTGCTTTGTAACAGGCACCAGCACAGCTTGTCAGTCACCACATGGGCTTTGCCTACAGCAATTCTGCCAACTCCAGCATGCTTTCTTTTATGCACCTGAACACTGCTTACAGGGTGATGTAAGACGTCTTTCCTGATGTGGATGCTAACTCTTTCTCCCCTGAGACTGGACAATGAAGCCCTCACACAAGAGTCCTCATCTTGCAGGTTAAAAAAGAGACACAGTTTGGAAGCAAACAGCCCCTGTGCTCAGCTGAAGGCACCCACGCTGACACAGGAGTCTGGGACAGTTAGGACAGTTAGGACAGAGGTGTGGTCTTCAGAAAAGCCCAGATCTTTGCCAAGATGTCTCTTAGTCTCCACAGCTCTCAGGAGAACTAGCAGGAAAGAAGAGCAGCAGCTGTGTGCGCATGCGTATCTACAGGGGCACTGCTGGAGCAGACAGGTGTGGGTGAGGAGCGTGTGCACCCTGCCCTGGAGCATGCCAGGCTCCACTTGTGCCGCTCTCCTTCCTCTCCCAAGTACACTGAGTGGTGGTGTAAGTACTCCAGGTGGTGAGTCAGGAGCCACTTGGCCAAGCATGAACTAGCTCCAACACTCCTGCTCCTTCCCAGCTTGCTCATGCTGGTGAACACAGAACTGGGCAGTAAACACTCTTGGTTTCATTCTTCTGTCTTTTTCTGTGTCCCCAGTGCTAAAGTAAGAGAAAGTCCCTCCTGTAAAACACCACCTGTTCAGCTTCACAGGAAGGAGGAAAATAAGGAAGGAGCTATTTGGTATAGCAGCTGCATGCACACCTTGAAGCATACTCTTAAACATTAAGCCTTCAAATGAAAAAAATCACACCCAAAAGCACAGCATAAGTTTGGCAAAACAGATCTGGGGAGAAACCACAGGCAGAGTGATGTCACCTCCCCATCAGCAGTGTTGCAAGAGACAGCTGGGAGTAAATCATCTAAGCTTAGCTGTGGTCAGAACATCTCTGCCCACAACTTCAGGCAGCAAGTATATTATGCTGATGTCTGCTTATGGCCTTCTTAAGATAAGACACGAGTTTCTTACACTAAATTGTCAGTTAGGAATTCCCAGAATAGCCCTGTTTAGGAAATGAGAACAAATTCCTGCTAAGGTAGTACCCACTTTGTACAGCAGGGAGAGACAGAGGCTTTTAAACTCAGGTCAGTAATAGAAGCACAAGTAAGTGACTATTCATCGTTGGTGTAAAAGCATCTGTATCATGTTAACCCCACTCTGCCAGTTGATTAAAGGATTTCACACAATAAAATGGAGCAGAAGGATACAGGGAAGCATGCCCCTTTCATCACCATATGGTATGGCCTGGCTTTGCTCAATCACACTCTAAACCAGCCCAAGAAATACTCCTTTTTCAGCCTGCCTTTGCTGCATGACCAAATGTGCTGTCCTACAGTTAAGCTGCTTCTACCTTGTCTTCTTGACACTGAAAATCTCCTCCACTCAGTACTGTCTCTTGATTGCCACTGCTAGTGGCACCAAAGGCCACTAATAGAAAGCTGCACATGTACAGACAAGAGTGTGGAATACAAGGCATCATTCTGGAAGCTTAGTCCAGCAAATGACGTCCAGGTCAGACAATTCAAAAGTCATGTGTCCTTACTATATGCATTTGCACACAGCCTGACACAGGAGTACATAGAACAAAGTGCTGCATGCAACATCTGCACAGGAATTGAGGAAACAACTTGCAGGGCAATTTCTCACACCACAGAACAGGTAAATTAATCTTTTCATCTGGAACTCTTAAATAGCAAGCAACCACTTGCATTACATGGACTTTCAACCACTCCATCCATTTTAATGTGATTCTTATCAGAAACATTCAGGAGAAACTTTAGCATCAGGAAATGTTTGCTTACAACTTTATAAGTCAGCATGGTTGCCATTCCAGATCTTTGCAATGACTTAGAAACAGTAATTCTACTCTAGGATATTTATTAGGCACCCAGTTTTAATGTCACAAAGTTCTGGCCTAATTTCCTACCATGGAAAAAGTGAAGAAGTTCTCAAGATAAAAAGGAGACAGAACATGTCAGTCTTACAGGGCTACAAAGATTTTAGCAACACACTGAGGACACAGAGATACTTGAAAAAATCTGTTTAAGAAACCCTCCAGTTTCACTTTTAATGTTTCTTCCAGGGCTACAAAGATTTTAGCAACACACTGAGGACACAGAGATACTTGAAAAAATCTGTTTAAGAAACCCTCCAGTTTCACTTTTAAGGTTTCTTCCAGGTCTACAAAGATTTTAGCAACACACTGAGGACACAGTGATACTTGCAGATGTACTGAAAAGATCTGTTTAAGAAACCCTCCGGTTTCACTTTTAAGGTTTCAGCAAAGCAAAAATCTGACAAGACATCCTGGAAAAGGCTTGGTACAGTTTCATTCACCCATGCTGTCACTGTCCACTTCTAGCAGGGTGAGTTTATTTTTTGCCACATAATGTTCTTCTGCTGTGCCAATTTAACTGCAAACAAGCAGTTAAGTCAGGCTTTTCTACACTTTTACACTCTTAAAGGATAAACTGATTTTCCATTGAGAAGGTCTATTCATTTTTTTTTCCATATACAGCCAAATTCTCACTATGTTTTTCCACTTCTCTACTCCAGCACCCTAGCAGCATGGAATACCTAATCTTCCTCTAAAGCATTTAAATGTTTGCTGGTTGCAGTGCTTGATCTTGTCTGCCAGACAGACTGCATTCACAGCACAGTAATCCTCAAGAACATGAATAATTCTACATGAGTCTGATAATTATCAACAATGTCCTCAATGACTTGATGAGCAAAGAGCTGGGCTTCTTTTTCATATCCTAAGCCTTGATAAGAGGAAACTTTACGGGTTTATTTCTGTAACTACTGAACTTAATTTAAATCTGTTCAACAGGTGGGGTATGATCTGGCATCGTTTTTTTTTAAATCTCTCAGAACAAGGCAGTAAGAGAAGGCAAAAAGAAGTTCAAACAACCATCTGTTTAGTGCAGAATTACTTCTATAGCGTTCTGTACATGCAACAGACCCTGAAAGGAAGCTTGCTTCTTTTCCTGACCAGATGAATCTGCTGTCACAGGCCAGCAATGCGGCGGAGTTAACTCCTGTTCCTCTCCCACGGCGTTTCAACACTGCTCTGCTATTCTAAAGCTAGAAACATGTGACTCTCACAAAAGATGAATACTTTCTCTGTCTTCTCATCGCTTACGAAGTGGACTCGGCAGCAACTTTTGCTGTGCTCCAGGATACATTTTGCTTCATCCCAGTCCGACTTGACGCCGCGGTACTTCCTGCTGTGCTCTTGGAGATCACACACACCCTCCCGCCCCATCCTGCCCTTCCTCCGTCACCACCCCTCGGTGCCCCGGATCCCACCGGCCAAAACGGAAAGCGTGAAGGCCGAGGTCATAACCAGAACGACAAAGTTAAAAAGTAAAAGCCGCTTATTTCGTCCATTAGGCACGGCCAGGCTGACGCTTCTCTGAACTGTGCGCGTACAGCCGAGTCCCGGTGCTCCAAGGATGAGGGGGTGGATCTGAGACAGGGCACAGGGGCAGAGCCCTAAGGATTGCCTGGCTGCTTCTAGGAAGAAAGAGGAGATGGTTTTGGCTCTGGCGAGCCATGTCAGCCCGTCTTCCCCCCGCGGCAGCAGAGCAGCTCTGCAGATCTGCGGCACAGCGAGGCGGCAGCGAGGGGAGGGCAGTGTGCCCTGCCGGCTCCGCGCCTCCGCCTGCTGCTCGGGCACCGGGGCTGCCGCCGGCCGCCCCCTTCCCCACCACCNNGCCCCCTCCCCCACCGCCCGGAGGAGCGACCCAGCGCCAGCCCGGCTGCGGGCAGCGGCGGGAGAGGCGGCCGCACTCACCATGGCGTTGGAGCAGTTCAGCAGGCACACAACGGCCAGCAGGAACCACCGCCGCCGGTACGTCTTGAACCGGGCCGGCGGCCCCAGGCTGCGCTCCCCAAGCAGGCTGGCCGCCTCGGCACCCTCCATCGCGGCTCTGTTCGGCTCGGCGCGGCGCGGCTCGGCTCGGCACTGCCCCGTCCGGCCCCGCCCCGCCGCCCTTCCCGGCCTCCCCGGGGCCCGGCCGGGGCTGCGGGCGCGCCCTCGNGGGCGGCTCCGCGTTCCCGTGGGCGTCACCGTTAGCTCTCGCCTCCGGGCAGCGCCCGAGCGGCCGGGGGTGCGGTGGTGGCAGGAGCCGGGGAAGCCCTGCGGGAGCAGCCCTGTCCGAGGGGAGGTCGCTTACTGGAGCAGAAAAAGGACTAGAGGAGAATAAGGGGAGAATGGTAAGACCCACGGGGTCTATCAGCCATATATACTTTGGTTATGGATTTTTAAGACTGGTTTTGCTGCAAACAGCAGCATTTTCTTTCCTCGAACACTGCACTAGATGTTACCTCCTACCCAAGAACTCATCAAGGGAAAAAATGTAAAGGGATGCAAAGGAAAAGCCTCCACTGGTTCCAGACAAAACCTGTGACCTCAGATCAGACTAACACTGGTAGTGCCTAGGTGACTTTACGTCAACTCTGAGATGTAACCACCCTCACACGCCCACCACACACCAAACAGATTGGCCTCAACTGTACTGAGCTGACAGGCTGATGGCACCAAAATAATAGCATCCACCATGTCACCTCTTGCTCAGATCTTTGAAATCTTTGTGCCATTCCTCACCACAACCTGCTAAAACCATATCACCCTCTCAGTAAGAGGCTGAAGTCACTTACTGTTAAAAGGACTTTATGCAAAATGCAAATGGTTTTGAGCATATTTGGAAGAGTGAGTAAGGAAGGTTATCCTCCATGCCAGTATTCTATCATGAACAATATCAGCTGAAATTTTCTGGGGTGGGAGAGGAGTAGGGAGAGCAGAGGGGAAAATTAGGAAAAAGAAACCATTTCTAGCCCATGTCAATCAAGCCTGTTGTTTTCAGGGTAGAGAGAGGCATGGGTTATTTGTGCCAGTGAGCAAGCTTTACTGACTGATAGATTGTGCCTTCTAGTCTCTCTCAGTTGGAATTAGGGGTTGACATTTAGTAATAGCAGTTGACATTCTGTAATAGCAAGTGGGAATATTAAGGTAATATTATTGATTGACATGTTCCTCTGTCTACAAATGCCTGACCTGGTTTGCCTGGTCTGTGAGATGCTGACAAATGTGCATTGTTGTTTGTATGTTGTAGGCTGATGCATAGCAACTTCTGCCCTGCTCTGGAAAGACATTCAGTGATGTGGGTTGTGTGCACGAGTGAACTGCCCTACTGACTCAGCAGTGCTGTCACATGCAGAGAAACTTACACACCAACATGCTATAAAAAGGCCTAGGTGTGTGGGACAGCAGAAAGGCACAGTGGCTGGTGCTCACCAGGAGGACCATCATTCCCTCTTCTCTCTGGTATCTCTTGGCAGACAAGCTCTGCGTGAAAATCAACTTCACCAAGACTCTGTATACATAATCATCACCATGCTCACTCCTTTTTCTGCTTAAGATCTTATCATTAAAGATGTCTGAACAATGCTGTCAGAAACCAAGACTCCATGTGAAATTCCTTTACTGATTCATTTTGTTAGTAAAATATGTTAAAAACTCAAATTGCACATATTTGTAGGACAGATCAGAATCAAGTCTGCCCTATTTAGGCCCTTTCTGTATTTTTTATGTCAGGATAATGTGATATGTTGTTTTCTAGTCCCAGAGCAAACTGGAGTTGGCTGGTGAGGGAGATACTTTCTGTACGAGCTCTGCCATTTGGGTGCAGACGTCAGAAATCCAGGGTCAAACAGGGCCTCAGAAAGGGAAAAGGATAATGCCACAGAAAAGAACAGCTTTGATGTTTGGAGCAGAGCACTTTACTCACATACCTGGGAGTAAAATAAATCCTTCTCTCCACTTATCCTTTTAGATGTATTGCCTTGCAGTATGTACCTTGTAAGGACTGGTCTGGGGCTGCAGAAAGTAGGAGTACTTCGAGCAGCTCTTTACAACCTATGTACCACATCCCCTGTGAACAGGAGCACCATTTGTACTGGCAGCACAACCAGGACAGCAATAGGATTAGTATTGAAGAAGAATGGCTTCATTTGCCCTGCATCTTCTCATTCTTTCCTGGTGCTCTGCTTGTTTCTAATATATTTCTATCAGTCTCTTTTCCCCATTGTCACCCTCTCTTTCCCATACCCAAAGCACGTCCTATCCCTATTTTCATCCTCATTCTTGTTTCTATGAACTGGATGTATAAGCCAGATGTCTGCTTCTTAGTTAAGCACTTCCTTCTTTTGTAGATACTTGTACTGGCAAACCTCTAGTCTCTGAGGTGTGAGCACATCTAAGATACATGGAACAGAACCAACTATGCAATTCATACACTAAGTAAGGGAAAGAAAGTTTTCAGCAGAGGAATAGTTGAAATCTCTGTACCTTGGTTGAAAAATGGATGTGAAATAACTTGGTGTCAGAAGAGAATTCCACCCTCATAGCATTTTTCCAGTATTCAACCCCCATGATGTTAATTACAGGATCATCCATGTTCAAAGCAGGGTCAGAAACTGTGGCTTAAGGGGGAAGGGAGTACCCAAGATTTGCGGATGCTCATGGTTTAAAGAAATTACAAGTCAGAGGGGTCACAAAGTCTTAAAAAGTTTTATTAGTAAATTACACTCTTGGCATGTAAATTGGTATAAACCCATGGCAATGGGTTGGGGAAATGGGGTAGGGTGAAAGAGGACAGAGGAATGAATTGGAGAGGAGGAGAGAGAGTGAAAGGATAAAAGGGGAAGGTGAGATCACCAGTCCTGGCTTCAGCACTGATCCAGTTGATAGTAAGTTCAGGCTTCTGAGAAGCTTCCGCACACCCAGGCTTTATGGGGGTAGCTCTAACAGATAAATCTCCCCGTCTTGGAGATAAGTTCCTCATTTTCTATCCAAATTAATACAGTCCATTCCACCAGACCCTTCTGGAAATGTGTCAGAAGGCTTTGGGGATCTTTAGTGGTCGTGATCTCCTCTTACAGTCAGTCCATGCCTACTTCTCAGCCCCCTCCCTGCACTTGTGCTATGGTGTGCTCACCTCCAGGAGCCAGAGCAAGGACATTTGTCCCAGAAATGTGCTGCCCTACCTCCTTACGGCCTCTTCTCCAGCCACATCCTTTCTCAGTGTATTATTTACCAACAATTCTTGGCTGTTATCACCAACAATCCATGGTTGGCTCCACAGCTATCTGGCTATCAGTGTTTGAGGCATATGCATTAGCCTTCTTGTCTTCTAGGATTCTATAGCAATGAAGTCAGACCAGTTTGCTTAGGACTCAATCTCGTCTTGAAAACCCTCAGCAATGGAGACTGCACAACCTCTCTGGGCAATCAATTCTCCTGCTGGATCAGACCTAGGATAGATGCCATAGGTAAGAGTACAACTCATTAAGCACAACCTTCTGATCTCATTCAGAGCTGAATCAGTTGGCTAGACATCCAGACCATAATGTCTTAGCTTAAATACAAGAATGCTGGTAAACAGAGTTGAAAATGTTGTTAAGTTCAAGGTAAATTACATCTATTGCTCTCACCCATCCACAAAGCCCTTTTCTTTATTCAAAAAAGGGCAATCAGGCCTGTTCACTGGTATGACTTATCCTTGATGAACCTGTGATTATTCACAATTGCCTATTTTTCCTTCATATGTTCAGAAATATCATTCTAGAGAACTTGTTTCATGTTTTTTTGGGTTTTTTTTGGTTTTTTTTTTTTTCCCCAGGGATTGAAGTATGACTGGACAGTCTGCAGTTGCTTGGGCTGTTCTTTGAGTTTGAGTTCTTTTTAAGTATAAGTGCAACATTTCTACAGTTGGCAGGGATATCCATGGTCCCTCAGAGATGATCGAAAATTATCTTGCCTTGGCATTAGACAGCTCTCTCAGCATCCTTGCACACAGCCATTTGTTTCCATGGATTTGTATACGCCTAACTCCTAACTCACCCACTTATGGTCATCTCTCTCCTCCACGAATCCCAGGCCTGAAGCCCTAGGAGACCTTGCTGTGCAAAGAAGGCATTGAGTTCCTCAGGTTTGACTGTGTCCACTGAGTAAAGCACCCAGCCTACTCAGTGACCAGATGCCATTTTCCATGTTCAGCTGTTTTTTCTTACTCAGCTGTTTACTATTTAGTAGCTGAAGCTCTTATTGTTACTATTGTTACTATTAATATTCCAGCTGAACTTCTACTTTCCTGACACCATTCCTACATGCCTGGGCAATGTTTGTAAATTCCTCCTGTGTAGCCCATCCCTGCTTCCATCTTCTGTATATTCTTTTTTTTGCATTGGAGTTCTGCCACGATTCCCTACAAGCTGGTCTGCTTATTTGTCTTTTTTTCCATGAAAACTGAGATGGCCTGTTCTTACACTTGGTTGAAGCTTCAGAGATCTCATCACTGCTGGAAAGAGTGACAGAGTGAAAAGCAGCTTCTTCACCTGCTGTGCAGTGCAGCAGGAAGGGAACAAGATGTCCTGAGCTGCAGAACTAAGGAGTCAGGTCCCTTAGGGATGCACCTTTGGGCTGAGTAAATTACAACCCTTTCATCGTGGTTGGGGCATTAGTAATATCCTCCTGCATGGATCATCTGCTTGCTGCTGACACTGCAGGTTTCTGTGCTGCGGTGCTAATAGATGCTTGTCTCTCTTTAGCCACAGGTTTTCAGGAAACTGTAGGGACTTGCCTGATGTTAGGAATGCTGTCCCTCTGTCATATATCATTAAAACTTTGTAACACTGAAAAAAAAACAGTGAAAGAAAGGAGAAGGAAACAGGCAAACTTACTAGTTTTGTGCGTTCTGTACTATCTAAGGAGCCCAAATGGTACCTGAAAGTGTAATTAAAGGCCATGCAGGCTCATTAAGTACAGAACGTGTGTATGGGGGTGGAGGTGGAGTTAGGATTGCTCAAGCAATTTTTATTCTGGCATTTCCTAATGTTTTAATGTTTAAATCAGAAAGTCTTAATTAATTTTCATTACACAAAAATATGGTGAAAAGTTCTGTTGTTACACAAATGAATCCACTGTCCATTGCTTTTTTTCTTGCTAGATCTCAGAAGCAAAGGGAGATTTCCCTAGGGAATCCTGAATTTTGTTTAATCTGGATGTTTTAATGCTAATTAAAGTGTGTATTTGTTTGGTTTAAAGCAGTGAGGGCTCTGAAGATTCATTCTGCAAGACTCATTGAGGCCAGCAAGCATACTGTTTGTTTCCACAGTGTACACTGTGGAAGGTGAATTGGAAGAAACGAATTAAATCTTTATGTCAAAGACTGCCATGATACAAGTCTAAGACCCTTCACGGAGCAGATCATAAATTAAAAACAACAGCAACAATAAAAGAGAAGAGAGAAGGGAGAGCAATTGCTGAGTACACAGACCAGAACAGCAGCAAAGTATGTCCCAGACTGCAAGAGAGTATTGCATATGCAAGTTCCACATTACTGGCAGGTACAGAGAGGGAACAGGAATGCAGAAGTCACTGCACTGGCATGTTTGCAGACTGCTGAAATAGACACTTTCCTCCAGACATAGATTAGCTTCTTGCTTCGACAAATAGAGCAAAACAGGCCAGTTAAATCACAAAAAATATTGCAGGAGACAACAAAACACGTCCAACACTCCGGGTAGCAAACCAGTTGTCCAGTGGCTGAATCTCTTCACAGTGAGGCAGATCGTGGGAATGATTCCTTGTGTTGCCATCAGTGGGAGTTGTGAGCCTGGAAAACGAACTGTAAGGGAGCTGTGAGTAGCTGCCAAAAGCATGGGAAGCTAAGTCACCTCTGCTGCTCTAAATGCCAGTGAAAGACAAGTCCATTATGCAGTCTCATCTCGGAATAATTTTCTGCAGAATAATTTTAAAGACTTGTCTACACTTTGTCTCACTCCTCCTTGTGGAGATGTTCCTTCTCCCAAGGCTGAGTACATATTTGTCTTTGTATCTATAACCATTCCTGCAAATGGGGAGATTCAGCCTCACAACAGGTCTTTTTTGGCCAAAATAAACTACATATGCCTTAGAAAGTGGACCCCATGAATAGGAAATAAAACACACTCCTGACTGCTGTATTTCTGCTGCCAGTCTTTTCTGAAGCCTAAGATCACTCAATGAAAGATGTAAAAAATTCCTAATATTTCAAAGTATTTTCTTATTTTGTATTTAGTCATCCTTGAAATTTTTCCATTTATAGTTATACTATTTTTTCCCACTTATACAATCAAGCAAGTGGAATTATAGTTCATCTCAAAATCTGTCCTTTGTGAACTCACAGCTACCTTAGTGCCTTGTAGAATGACTTTTTCAAGGACAGAAATGGAAATAATATTTTCTTTTACTATTTTATNTTGTTTTGTTTTGTTTTTTATGTGTAAAAAGGCATAATAATTTTAATGGCTTTGGAAACATGCATAGCTAAAACTATTTCAGAATCACTATATCGGACTGTATTTCATGCTCCATTTAAAATAAGTTAATGCAAAATTCAAACAAAATAGGTCCAATTTTCATTTTGAAGTAAAAGGAAATTTTAACGATTAGGTTTCCTGAGGCAGCATTGTCTCTGCTTTTCTTTTTTTTTTTCTTCTTATTTCTTTTTCAGCACAAAGCTGGCTCACTGGATCAGCAGTGTCTGGGCCTTGTCCTCCAGGTGTGGGCAAGCCAAGACAGGCTTTTTCTCAGAAACTTTCCCAGATTTGTCCCTTGTTCTTTTCACAAAGAAATGTGTTAAATGGGAGCTAAAGAGTGAAGTAAGGATCCACATATTGCTAACACGATTATACGTCTGATGGTCCCAGAAAGCAACAGCTACAACTCCAGGTGCACTGCAACAAAGATGAGCATGAGAAGAGAGGGTCGGTGCTATCCAGGTGGACCACACAAGGCACTTAGTTAAATCTGCTTTAGGGATATTGCACAAAGGCCAAATCATTATAGTTTTTAAATACCACAGAAATATTAATGTCCATCTTCCCAGAAAGCAGTGACACTTGTGGACAGCCTGACCCTGTTCTGTCTATTTTTCTCTCTCTCTCTCTCTCTCTCTCTCTCTCTCTCTCTCTCTCTCTCTGCCCCTCTGNTCTCGCTCTCTCTCTCTCTCTCTCTCTCTCTGCCCCTCTGTCCCCTCTTCCTCTCTTCTTTCCTTTCTCTCTGCAAGACAACAAAAAAGGTTGGGTGATTTATCTAGGCCTTTTGTGCATATCAGTCATCTTAGTTCAATTTCTAGTGTTTGGAAGACCTATTTTGTGGTCATTTCAGTTTCTCTTCATGCAATTTACCATGTCATTGGATGCACATTCTGTTATATGCTCCTTCAGCTGGACATTTATCTGGAATGGAATTCCCTTCCTAAATCTAATTCAAAACACCAAAGAGGATGTTGTCAATTTTGATTGCTAATAATTACAGAGTTCTCAAAAACCCTTTTCAGCTTTGCCTTTCAGTAATCACATGCACTAATGTGTTTCTTCTGCTTTATACAAATTTGCAGATGTAAAGATCAGGTACAATTACTGATCTTGGGCTGGGTCAGGTGTGTATATAGGCAGAGGATTTTAGACAACAAAGTGCAAAGACCTACAAGGTTATTTCCTTCTTCTGTTTTTGCCTGTATCTGTGCATGCCAGAAATCCCCAGCAGGGGACTTCATCTCTCTGCAGGCGGACACACAGTATGTTCACACACCCACAACACATGGAGGCACACGTGCTTGCTTTACTCCTGGTCTTCTGCTGTCAGTTTGTGTAATCGGAAAAGAGCAATTCAATATTTTTATTACACAGTGGCGGCAGAAAGTGGCATGTGAAAACTTCACAGAAGTCCAGAATTAACCAGTTTAGGGAGTAATCTCAGTCCTTCTGTTTCTGAAATATCTGCTGACCAATAAACATAAAACAAACCAACTGGGCTTAAACCAGCCCAGAAGGATGAGAAATGGCAATATGATTATGAGGATGAGAAATGGCAATATGATTATGAGGATGAGAAATGGCAAAGTGTTATGCCTGTAGTCAGTGTTACTGAAAATGAGAGCTTTGTGAAAGAAGGACAATTCACTTAGTGCTGCATTAGAAGACCCATCCCTTTACCAACAGAAAAGTCTGTGATCTTTCTAAGTAACTTTTTGTATGTGCTGACCTGCTTCAGTCATGGTGGGTAAAAGGGTGGAAATCCCAATGGCTTTTATGTCCTATATATTTCATAAAAATTGGTCTCTAGGAAGATGAGAAGGAAGACACAGTACTATGTGTAAGGGAAGGCAGAGAAGGGTCAGGTATTGTGTCTTCTGGTGAGCTCCCCAAAAGCTCAGGAAGAGATTTAAGCTGGACAGTGGCACCCTGTTTCTGTTCCAAGCCAGCCAAGGCACACACTGCCCCTTGCCCTGCTGTCCACGCAACCAAAAAGAGCTCAGGGTCTTGAGAGACACGCTAGGTCTTAGAGGGAGACCAAAAGAAAAGATTCCTATGGTAAAGTGGATGCTGGGAAGAAATGCACGAAAAATACATGGTTTCTGCAGAAAGACCTATTTGTTTAGACTTTTATTACACCAGGCCAGAAAGTAAAAACTATCTGGTTAAAAAACTTGTCTATTTTCTTGCTACATTTTTCAGCTTTAATGATTCTTGTTTCACAGTATCACAGAGGTTCTAGGAATATATGTAGGGTATAGTTTAGGTCTGTCTTCAAATTTAATAGACTAGGATAGTACTTCACAAAGAACCTCTTCTGTGTTCTTGTGATGAATTTCACAGTTGCTCCCCACCTTGAGCAAATACCCAGTTCTTGTTTCCATAAATAACTAACAGATCTGAAGACAGAATTATTTAATACAGATCCCAATTGTTATGATTTTAAATTCTCTTTATGGTCCTGCAGAAACACTGAAGTGCTTTAAAGCTCAATTCCTGTTAGAGCTTTATCCGCCAGAGGCTGATCTGTTTCTATCCTGTGCTGTCACACATGCTAACATAAACTAAAATGTAATTAAATGTTTTTAATGTATTTTAATGTATTTAAATGTTCTCAGCAGCATAAATTTTTAAAATCAAAATTGTTACTGAAATTTTTAAATACTTTTAAGGAATAATTACCCTCTGTGTAAATGATGGGGATTTACATCCTGTGTCTCGAGACTAGGAAGCTGGAATTGTCATTTGACTTTTCAAAATTCGTATGGTGAAGCGTCTATGTGATGGATCCGAACCATTTTTTATTCCAGCAGAAATAATGAGATTGATATTTGACTGTCATTGTGGCCTTTGCACATGCTGGAGAGATCCACTGTAATGTGTTACCCAGAGGAGTTGTTCATACTAAAAGCGTGGGATAAATTACATACTACAGAGGCCAGTGAAGGTAACCTGTGTAGAACTGGTTCCTTGTAAAACAAAGGTCAACTGTGATAGCAGAGCCAATGCAATGAGCCATTCAGGCTGGTGCTGCAGTATATCATGCTGACTCATCACTAAGGTAAAGAAAAAAAAAACCTACACAAAAATACTTTATTTTACTTTATTAATGCTCTAAAATACAACTGTTCAGTTCCACCTTGAATACATCATCAGTTGCATTTTTAGATGAGCTTCCTTGTAGACTGAAAGGTTTAATGTAAGAGGGGAAGTGTGTGCACTCATTTCATAAAGATGAGGTTGCTTACTTTTTCACCTATGCACTCAGCAAATAACACTGTAGTGAAAAAAGCATGCCCTTATCTTTCTCATGTCAGAAGTGCTGTGAATTACAGCAGGAGGTACTGTTGCCTCCTCAGACACCACATTCCCACACCAAAAGAAGCAGCTTCCTGCTGACAATAAATCAAGCTGCTCTCTTCTGCTTTGTCTCCAAGTACAGTCAGCATGAGCTCAACTGTTTGGTCTGCCTAGTTACTGAACAGTCAACAGGGTACAAAGAAATTTTATTTGTCGAGGTAGGCTTCTGATTTGGCACTGAAATCTAGAAAGAGGGCCAACAAAAAATGTTGAATGGAGAAAGCTGTGTCTTAAAATTATATTTCTCTTACATGACTACTTGGGCAGAGAACCTATCTGAAATGGGCTGTAAATTACAAGAGACTTAGTGACGGCCTGGCTCTTGTGCTTCACGACAGTAGGCTCATGAGCTTTCCTTGCAGTCAGCTGCTATACCCTCATCACTTCTGACATTGGTGCAACTAATTTATTTTCCTAAATTTCCCTTGGTTTGGGGATAAGACTGTAGCTTTTGATAGCTTTTTATAAAAACCTATAGGCCAGGTTTTCTCCTCTGACCCATCTAAATCTTTAGCAGTCTGTATTTTATTTAAAAGGTAAGGCTTCCCTCTATACTGGAGTAAGTATTTCAAACAACTTTGAGTAACCAAAAAGCCATCTCTCTGCAATTTATCTGTACAGCCTTTCTCCCACATTTTCATTTTCCTAAGAAGTATTTTGCATAAGACTTATTGATATCCTTCTTAAAATCAAAGCCATTCATACATTCAAACTTGACTAATTTTCTTTTTTGATATCTGACTATCTAATTGCAGTGTTGGCAGCCTCAAAGATTGCCGTATTATGCTAATGGTATTCTAAAAAGTATACATAAGTTTCCTTTATTTAGGTCCGACATCTAGGCTCACTGCAATAAAAGACTTCATAATAAAATAATCACTGAAGATCTCAGGGAGTTTTGAAAGCATGTATTTAGGTCCTGTATTAATAGTTCATGTTCTGTTCTTTAATCTGGTTTTAACTGGGTGAAGTAGCACCATTTCAAGTGACAGCATATTAACTAATTAAGGAAATAAAAGACTATGTAGAATTATGTCACTGAACAGTATCTATGCTAGATAATGTTCAGTGTTTAAACTAGGGTAGGTATCTGCAAGCCAATACTGAAGAAACTATGAATAGAGACACCTATTATCATGAAGAATATTGGTAGGGGAAAGAAGATAAATCATAACGGCATGGGCATCCTCTTGCTGAGAACGTGTATGTGGAAGTAACAACAAACACCACTCAAACCAAAGCTTCTAATGCTCTCTGACACTGGCAATGCTTTGCCTTTCTGTCTTGAAGGCCTTCTTTTGAAGGCCTGTGGATTGTTCTGGATCACAGGTTCAAACACACAAGTTGTCTGCCTTGGAAACATGGTTGAAGAACTGTGGAATAAGAGCCAGTCATGTACTGGCAGTCAATTCCCCTTTGACCTGTAGCTCAAAGGCACATCAGAAATGCCATTTTACTAATCCCATTAATAACATGATGAAACCCAAACTGTTGAAACCCACACATTGGAGGGTGACTGTTAAGCTAAAACTAATTTGCATGAAATTGTAGGAGTTTTCCACAGTCCAAGTGCAGAAAGAAGTACTGTTTTCGCATGTTTGTTATATGTTGTTGATGTCAAATGTCTGGAAAAAATATTTGGTGTAATGTGCCAAATTTTTAAGATGAAAACATACGACACAGGTGTGTTGGTTGTAATTAAGCCATAGAGGGTTCTGATTTGAAGTTGTCTCCCTCTTTGCAGGATTAGTTTCCATCTATCCATCTACATGGATATAATGTCTCTTGAGCATGTGTGAAGGCCACAATCAAAGTCAAATCTCAGTGAGATTTCTGCTGGAATAATAAAATTATTCAGATCCATGTCTTAGAAGCCTGCACAGGCAGATGGAAACAAATTAGGGTCTCTAGGCTGCTGCAGCATTACTGCTTGAGAAAATGAAGAAAAACCTTCAAAATCTGCTGCTGCATCCCCTCTGAAGAACATGCAGAAAGCCTGGCTTGCATTTAAAACGAGGAGCAAAAGCACATGTCATAGTAATGAATCCTTTTGTAAGTAAAGTACCTATCTCCACCAAATCCTCCTAAAAATATTTCTAACAAGGTAATTTACAGGCCTAACCTAAGTGGGCAAACGCCATTACAAAAGTCTGCTCTGTCTTAAGCAAACTGGGAAAAGGCAATAGCACATCTGGTATGGCAATGTGGTTTATAATTTCTTTTCTCAGATAATGCCATAACAGCAAAGCATGAACATGTATAGTGGTTAGCCCCACATCTGCCTGACCTAAACATTCAGTAATGAAGAAAAGATAACCTCTTATGCTTTCCATTTTCCCTACTGCTACCCAGATGGTAAATCACTCATTTAAGATAAATAAAATGTGAACTTTATCATTGTCTCTCATTTGATTCTGACATTATTTCCAGAAATCTGGAATTTTACTTATGCATTCAAGGGGTCTTTCTGGTAAAAATTTTACACTCACATGCAGTCATACTTATCATGAGAACTAGTTCTTGCTGCAGAGAGATCTGGACTGCAATAGGGTAAGGAAATCCCAATGCCCATTTGCAGCAATATCTGCATTGTCCAGTGTGTTTTCCCTTATGGATATTATTACTTAGACTCATGCTTGGCATAAAATTTGACTATGTATTGTTGCCATACTCACATCTCTAAACCATTCCAGGTTCAGGATTTTTTTCTCTTGCTTCTATTTAATAAGTCAGTAGTTGAATTATGTTTGTTTAATTTATATCCACCAAAAATTACTTGCGAGGCTATATTTTTTAGCATCCTTTTGAACAGGGTTCATTGTACAGAGGAGAATGATAGCTTTTGTTGCAAGAACATTAAAGACCATAGTAAATTAGTTCAGCCATGCCTAGGTAATTTCTGCATATAATCTGTAAAATTGTTCTTTAAAGTAGTTTCACGGGAGGAATGCATTTGTTCAGATTAACGTCTTGAAGGGTATGGAAAATAAAGTCATGTCAGCTCCTCCTATCCCAACAAATATTCTACTTCTAATGTGCAGCCTGTTTTTCCTGCTGGTAGTTTGCTGTGGGTGGGTATGGGAGGATGTTTGGAGCATGGAAATGTTATTACAAAGGCAAGTCAGGACTCCAGAAGCCAGGGCTCCTAAAGCCTAGGGTGTTTGTGAGGGTTTCTCATGTTTATCACTCTGGCTGCATTTGTGTCTCCTGTCCTTGACCCTACCAGCACAGTCCACCTCTAACCCTTGAATCACACTGCCTGTGAGCCTGTGGACTTCTGTTTTCCCTGTCTCACCAGTATGTCCCAGATACTGGTTATAGCTATTTTATTGAGGCCAGATTGTGGCTCAGTCTCTGCAAAGGGCTTCCTCCCACAGGCATGGACAGCAAACAAGGAGTTCCTCAAGAACTGTCCCACCATCACCTAGCAGCTTCTCCTCTTCCATAACAATGTAAAGCTACCCTCAGCAACAGCACTGGCCTCTGGAGAAGCAGCCTGTGTCACCTGAAAGAAACCCTTATCTCAGCTGGGAGCCTGTGTTTTCTAAACTTCGGGGTTTCCTTGATCCCTCAGGTCAGGCCAGGAAATCCATGGGGCTTCAGCTCTTGTGGAGCTGCTCTGCTCTGCAGTTCAGCTGAGGCGAGCACCTCACCATCATCACCCCCTCCTTCATCTTTCTTATAAGTGTGAGCTCCTACCAAGTGACTCCAGCCTGTGAGGAAATGCATTTTGCTCTCACCCTGCCTTTGCAGTTGGTAGGGGTCTTGCTGTGCGCTGGCATAGAGCAGGAGTAAGGATCCGAGTCCTCCTGACCTGGGGTTTGACAGAGGCACTGCTCTGCACAGGCAGCAGGGCTGTCTCAGGGTGGCTGCTGACAGCACCTCCTCATTGCTGTGGTGGGGATCACAGCCTCACAGGGTTACAAAACAACTGAGGGTGGCAGGGGTCTCTGGAGGTCCTGGTCCAGTCCAACCCCCCTGCTCCAGCTGGGTCAGTGAGGGTCAGTTGCCTAGGTGAGATGTGAGTGAGCTGGATTTAATTGCAGAGAGAGTTTACATTAGACAGAGGCTTCAAACCGTCTGCAATTAAAGGCAGCTAGTGGCTCCAAGTCTGCAGACAGTAATTATATGTGGTTTCTCACTTTTCCATTATATGAGAACTGACGCTCTGGGTTTGCAGCAATAAGCCCTTGCCACTCCAAGGAAAGAGCTGATCTTGTTTTCACCTCTCCTAGGGTTGTTTGTAAGTATTTATTATGTCAAAGATTACAGAAGAGCTGAGTTTGAACCATGGGATTTACTCTGCTAAAGTGATTGATTTTAGTTTCTCAAATTTAAATCTTAGTTAGGCTACTTAGAATGCAGTAATAACCGATCATTTTTGAAGTCTAGCTTCAACAGTTTACTTAAAGCATCTAAAACTATTTCTTTGGATTCTTTTGTCTAAAATTAATTCTGTCTTTTTGAGAAAAGAAGTTTCAGAGAGAATTTTAGATTAATTTTTAAGTTGTGAAAATAATTTGTTTCAATAAGTGGAAGTGGATAGCATTTAAATCATTGTAGAAAGACAAGTCTTTGAGCAGTTTCTGAAAGGTACGTACAAAAGTTTGAACTAAAATACTTTCATCAATACTTAAGTATTAGTATGGAGTGTGTAGATATTCCAGGTAAAGGTTAGGTAGCCTTTCAGTAGTTTTCTCATGGACAAGAAAACCCTCTGCCCTTGGCACACCCACAGTGGGACAGTATTCATTTTACTGTGCTAGACGCTGGATCACTGTTTCACACATCAGCATCTGCCAGAAATGAAAACCAAAATTAATAAGTAAAATTATTTAAGGGGTCTCATGGTATAAAATAGATTTTTTTTTCCTGTCACTTTTTTACCTCACATAAGGCCAAAGAAAACCAGGTACAAGGACTTAGGGAACAAGACAGCGGAAAGAAACACATCTAGTCCAGCATCCCTCGAGGACCGTTTTAAACAGTGTTCCCCTGTAGGGCTGGCACAGTGTTAAGGAACTGTTCTATACACTTGATTCTGTGCCACTCACACTTTGATGTCTCCTGGAAAAATCAGTGTCTGGTACACAACAACTTCTTACCCAAGAATTCCCCTGTCAAGTTCAGGAGAGCACCAAGGCCAATGCTTCAGATGACTCTGACTGACTCAGCTGCCTGAACTTTCTTCTGTGCCACTTTGTCCCAAACCTAGGTGTCTTTCTCATTGCATCAGCACCAGTGAGCCTGGCTGCATCTGGAGACCTGTGCCCAGTTTTGCCATCTTGGAAATGGGCAGCCTCTGACTTTATGGAAAAAGTCCAGCAGATGCCAGAGAGATAGAGAAGGTGCTGGAGCACAGTATATCTGGAAGGGGATGGAGAAAAGACTTTTTTTCAGTCTGGAAACAAGAAGGGAGAAGAGGGCTCTTTTGGACGTCTTCAACTTCTTTATGGTGGGGAAACAGAAACGAAAGAGACAGACTCTTCTCTGAGGTACAGAGGGATAGCACCAAAGACACTTGCTAAAGGGGCCCCTTATTCCCCAGCAAGATGCTGGACTAAGGAAGAGAGATACAGAGAAGCCATGGGATCGCCACTCCTGTAGATCTTCTCTGCTCTACTGAACAAGTCCTGAGACATCCTGGTTCAGCTGGCACTCCTTTAAGCATGGAGCTTAAAGGTGTGATGTGGCAAGTGGTGGATTACAGACCTCCAGAGGTCTCTTGTGAAAAAAATATTATACAATACTATGTCACAGCTTCCTGAACATTGTTTCAGCTCATTTTTCTGAAATATCCTCTGCAATGTTAGCATTCCTAAGCTAAGGGGAGTAGTACTCAGTGTGTTGGATAAATCCTTGTCTTGTAGGACAAATAAAGAAAATACAGGAAAATTTGTTGTGAGGCTTCTTTGTCCTGAAGCTGTAGTATTGGTGACAATTGCTCCAGTATTTCTACTGCCTGTTCCTCATGAAACCATGATGCCTTGATTTATCCTGGTTTCAGAAGTTAGTAGAGTTTTAAAAAAAGAGACTTTTAATGTTTCATTGTACAGCCAGGTAAATAAGCTGGGATTCTTATAAGTAAACCTTTAAGAAAGCCTTACAGGAGTAAAGGAGTAAAGGGGGTCAGAGTCTTCTGCAAGTCAAGCTACATGATGGCTACTGTAGAGAGCTAAGGAAAGTTGGCGGTAGAATCTGTAGTAGCAGCAGCAGGTGCAAGTAGGTACAAAAAATGACTAATGGCCTAATCCAGGGAGGAAAGTATCAGAAGAAGATGTTTATGAACATGTTACTGGAGAAAACAAAACAAAACAAATACCAGCTTAGCAAAGGAATAGGATAGACCTGAAGTCTAACACAGGTATATGCTTTTACTTTATCACAAAGATGGAATACTATCTGTTTGGCATGCTAAAAATATGAAGGCTTTTTTGAGGAAAATTTTCACAGAGCTATTGGACAATGTGTTTCCCTTTATTGTAGCCCTTCTAAGAAATAAGGTGCTAGATATGTACTTTGGGATTATTTTCTATTTCCTGTGTAGGAGCCTTGTACCCATGATTTGCCCTGGCTTCCTTAGCAACAAAACATCAATGTGAAAGCTGAAAACAACGGAGCCGTGATGTTTTCCTCATAAGAAGCTAAAAATACAGTCTTTGTATTCCTCTGGCAACCAGCTTCACAAATGCACCCATTGTTTCTGCTTGTTCTCTGCCTGTTGGACCAGAAATACTGAAAAAGTAGTGCTGTAGTCTCAGAGCTGTACTTGGGAATCCAAGAGCCCTCATATCTCAGCTCCAAACTTCTGCCTGTCTAGGACAGTGTTTCTGTCAGTGTTTTTGCTTTGTTATCTCTGGGAAATATCTTCATCCTCATTTTAAAGTGTACTCAGCCCCCCTAAAGGTCTGTCTGCTTCAGGAGCCAGGATTCCGCCATCAACATCACTTATCGCTGTAGTCTAAATATGATGCTGCACTGGTCACCATAGTAATACCCTGTCACTGTGAGTCTTTCATGCATTTCTCATCATGCAAATATATTTCTCAATTTTCTTTTTTAAATCTGAACTGCAGTAAGCTAACCCACAAATGTCTTGGCATGATCACACCATTAATCACTGACATTGCTTTTTAGGAGCCTGGCATCTTGTTTCATCCTGTGTTTGCAGTTTGCTCTTTGATATTAAAGCTGACTTGTGAGAAGGGAAGAAAGGTGGGATGGCAGCTTTACTGCCCTCCAACTCTTGCCCACTCAGGGCTGCAAAAGCTTATGGAAGTTCTATGCCACTGAAATAAACCTGTAGCCTGCAGATCCTCCCCCATGTGCTTGGAAATGTGGCACAGATGGAGCTGTACTGTCTGTGGGGATTACATCCTGGGGAGAGTGGCTGTGCACAAGAACCCTGTCAGTATTTAAACCCACTCACTGGAGGCTCATGGGGCGAGTGGGTAGAAAAGAACACGGAGAAGAGTTATGATATCCCAGTATTGGGCTGGGTCCTGTACTGGGCAGGGAAGCAGAGACTGAGAGGTTTTCTTCTGATGAAAGAGAGAGAGGCAAGAACCTCTGGAGAATTACAGCGGAAATGGATCTCCTATCACCTCTAGGAAGGCCATAAGTGGGGCTGAAAAGTATATTTTTAATGGGCAAAAGACAGTCAGAAAAAAAACAAAGTATGTATGTTTTCTGTTTGCACAGAATGTGAGTTACAATCCAGGGACCCAAAAGGATCAGATCACTTCAAATGGAAATAACTTCTGTCTTGCTACTCTTCTCTGCAGGGCTGCTTCTCCACAGCTCCTATTTTCAGGACACATAACTCCTCTGTGCTGCACCACTCAAAGGCTACACATACTACCAAATCAGAAAGAGCCAAAAATCTTTGTTGGGATAATTTCTCCTCCTCAAAGGAGAATCATGCACTGTTTTGTATTCAGGAGAGTATCAGGGTTTTCAGTGTCCATCTGGCATTAGACACGGGGCTAATGAGGAAGAATTCTGAGGCCACTTACTCAAGTGTAGATCTCTGAGCTCTCACAGAGTTTTTGATCGCTGTGCTTTTTTAATGACAGTTGAGCATTGTATGTATTTCAGATAACACGGAAATTGAGCTGGTACTGTTGACTGAAGAGGCTGCTGTAATGAAGTCGTGGATGGCTGCTCAGTATGCAAATGTCATAATGACACTGAACTCCAGAAAGCGAAAAGCACCCATATGGGAACT
>VZTB01006573.1:436700-450283 GCA_013397245.1 Thryothorus ludovicianus
AGCCCAGCTGAATCTTTAAATAAATGGATGTAGATTAACCATTAGACTATTATCTTCAGTAATTTCTTAAATTCTAACCCACAGCATTCAACAGAATTCTCTGACAGAGATTTGGACTCCCCAGCAGAACTCCTCCCCACTCTCACCCATCCCATCCCAAAGTGAAAGGTCATGCCGTAAGAATCTGCTGAGGGATTTGTTCATGCTCCTAAATGAGGAGCATAGAATAGCTGCAACCCTGGCTCAGATGGCCTCAACATTGTTCTCAGTCCATGCCACGGCCTATTGAGAAGACTGACCAGTTCATTAGACTGGAGATAAATGTGAAGATTTGACTCTCTCTTTACATACAATGGAAATTTAAATTAAATGTCTTGGGCATAAATTTAAATACAAAACTTTGTATCCACAAACCTAGTTAGCTGACATTAATTAGACTAATAGTTGACATTAGTTGGCTAGATCTGATTTTAGAGAGCGCTGGCTAAAGGAGCCATATAATTGGTGTTTGCCCTGTTCACTGCTCACCTTCTCCAAAGCCCTTTACTGTCAGCCTAGTTTTCTCCCAGGTTAATAGTGAGGACTAGCTCGCCAAAACCACCAAAACAGTGCTAATAACAGTGCATTTGAGGTACAAATAAGGAAGAAAAATGTTAAGAAAAAAATCCAGACTTCAAAGCAGGCTAGTACCATGGTTGGTGCTTCAGAAATGCTTGTAGTTTTATTTTTTGTTCACATAGAAACATAGCACACTTTCATTCAAGCCAAAAACTAGGGGGAATCTAAAAGAGATTTAAGAATGGAAGCAAGTTCTAACTAATTTTTGCTTCTAATTAAAAAAAAATAAAAAATTAAAGGCAAATATATTTCAAAAGGGACTAAAAGTATTGATTTAAGAAACCAAAATGAGATGCCTGACTTCTACAGTGATTATGCAATGCTTCTTATACTGCACCAATTTGAAATACCCCAAACGATTAATCTCTGGTGAGTAACATCATCTTCAGTGTTCATAGCAGGGATAAATGTGTTGCTGTCCATGACTGGGAACCTTAGCAGACTAATATTCATTAATCAGAGCTGCCTTTTCCTCAAGGAAAATGACAACGCTTATAAATTTTATCTGTAGTTTTCATACGTGTGGGTGATTTGGCTGACTCATTAATCCAGGCAGAGATTGTTAATCAGTGGATGACTGCTATGTGTGCCACAAAAACCATGATTCAGATTTGCTCCTTTGTGAGAATGCCTGATTGAAATAATAATTTGCCTTACATTAAGCTGTAGCTTTCTCATTTTGATCTTTGTTTTCCAAGGAAAAATGGCTTATGTCTGCCTCCTCCAAATCTTTGCTTTCCTTTGCCAACACCTAAGACATTCAGCAATAAAGTGGTAACCTCAGTCTCTAGCTGTCACAAGGGTTATGATAGCAGTGGTTGTGTCAAGGGATTCTACACTACTGTTGCCCCCTTGATGGAAAAAGCTGCAATCCTTACTAAGCCAGGGAGCAAGAAGAGGTACAGGAGCCAGGCCTTCACTTCCTTTGTTAGGCTCAGTGAGTGCATCATTGAGGGAAGCTCCTCTGGGGCCAATGCAGAAGGAGTTTTAGATATGCAATTACAGATCTCCTGCTGAATTTCTTTGGTTTTAAGAGAACTAGTTCTTCTACAGCTGTGTAGAAGAACTATCCATGTGCGCAGTTACAGGATGGGACAGATCCTGTAGAAGTGAAGAGGACTTGGGGGAGGTAGTTAGTATTCAAATCTTAGGATTGTCCAGTATAAACTACTGTAAAACGTTATGTCATAAGCCTGAAAGTGTTGCAGGCTTTGGTACACATTGCTAGACGAAGGCTAACTGCCTCAAATCGGCAATTCCTTTACTAAAGCTGTTTCAAAGAAATATGCAAAAATTCAACCGAGAAATTCCTGAGCTTTATAATGGCTGCATTTTAGAAGAAGGCCTGCATTCTAAATGTCTTTTCAAAACCTTGTTGTAAATGCACAGCTTCAACTATATCTTAGTTCAGCATACCTTGTTTTGAAAGTAAGACAAATACACTAGAGTCAATTTGAAAATACAATAAATCTAACAAGTCAGGTGGCTTTAGATCATGGCACATAATCTGGAGACACTGCCATGTAACTTCTTAGGCTCAGTCACAGAAGGGGAGGGCACCAATCTCATTTTGCCTGCCAACACTTTCAAGTTTCCTGCAAAAGAGACGTGTATTGATAGAAATTCTGAAAGTGATAATTGGAGAATTGGCTTTCACATATACTTATTACATTTTCTGTAAAACTTAAAACAAATCCAAACTTCTATGCTCTTTCCTCCACTTTCTCTCTTTGTCCTCTATCTCCCCTCCTATGGACTTCCAAAGTTTGTTTTAATTTTTTCCTCCTTCTCTGCAGTATTCTTCCGTTCCTTAGTATTAATTTCTGCTTAATTTTTCCCTGCTTAGTTTGTCTAGCAGATCTCAGGGTGCCTATCTCCCAGCTTCCTTTCACTCCTACAGCCCATTGCTTTGCTCCTTGGCCATTCCTCCTCATTCCCTGCAGCAATTAATTTGACAGTCCTACATTTCTCTGCTTCCTTGCAGTCCTTATTATATGTTCCTTCCTCTTCAGTCTTCTGTGGCTTTGTCCACTCCTTCTGTCTTGTTTCCCATCAGTGGTCGAGGCTCCAATGTACTCTTGACCTCTCTCCAGCTTTCCTACCTTCCTTCTAGTTAGCAACAGCTCCTTATTTACCCACAGAGAAACCCAGACCCAATCTGCAGAGCTTTTCACTTGTGAAAAACGTTTATGTGACAAGGTTTCAGTGGAGGGGCTGCAGGTAAACTTTTGTGAGAAGAGGCCATGGCTGCTCCATGTCAGACACGCCAGAGGGCACAGCTGAGTCCTTCAGCCAAAATGGTGGCACCTTAATAAAGGCCAAAAATTCCACAAAAGCAAAGAAAGTAATTAAATAGAGGTGTGAACAACAGCCCTGCAGACACTGAGATCGGTGAAGAAGGAGGAAGAGGATGCTGGGGCAAAGATTCCCCTGAAGCCCATGGAGAGGACCATGGAGTAGGTGTGGCTCATGGTAGACACAGAGTAGAAAAATCTGTTCCTGAAGAACTGTACTTTGTGGAGAAGGCACACACTGATCCCATGGGAGGAATCCCATATAGGAGGAGGGCAACAGTACATGGAGGAAGGAGCAGCAGGTTGGAACCATTATGGCCTGAACTCAACTCCTATTCCCCATTCCTCTGCAGGTCCCTTTGTGGCCTTAAGGTTCATGATTTTCACTAAGTCCTCACAGGTGTCAGTGGAAACACTGATGCTTGTCTCCCCAGTCAGTAATAAATTGTCAGTAAGTCTTGTGGTTGTGGCAGTTTGCCCAGACTGTCTATGGTGTAGCACAATGTAACAGTTACAGCTATATTTCTTCAGTAACTTGAAGGTTAGCAGGTACACCTCTGGCTGATCAGCTCTGGGCTTCTGTACCACTTAGGAAAGCATATGTTTTTCTTTTACATTCATTTACATTTTTGTTTACATTCTCTAGAATCTCACTTAGAACTGAAGCCCAAAATGTGATTTTAATTTTCTTCCTTGCCCTGTGGGTTATAAACTCACCTGTGACCAAACATGGGAAAACTGTGCTCCCTTTCAGAAAGGCCAGAAAGTGCTGATTCCACACAATTGCTTTTGAGGCTGAAGCTGAAGCATCCTTGAGGAATCTCCTGGAAATCCTACTTCAGTGCAGGGATAAGCAGAACTGACCAAAGCTCTTGCTGCAACTAATGTATTCAATAAACACAATTTTCCTTCTTTTCAAGTCATTGGACACGTCCAGATGAAAACAGAGTGGTGTGCCAACCTCCTCCAAAGCAGAAATCAAACATAAAGAAAATAGGGAAGAGACAGGAAGATAGGAGAAATATTTGAAGTTTCTTGAGGAACACTAAGCGTGGTATTGCTTTTGAGGTGTGCATTACTTACAGGGTGTTTGATCTGATTTATAATAATGTCTGTTTGAGTTCAGGGAGTGGATTGTAGGAAATCTGCCCATGGCTTGTGTGTGTGACCTCATTTTTTCCAGTGATGCAGATAGAAACTGTAAAACTACTTAATAATTTAAATATAATCCTTTTTTAACCTGGAGCAAAAGTCTGCAAGGGGTGGCAAGTATTGATAGAGTGGGTATATGTAGTTGAAATATTGGCCATCCTTGCCTTCTAGCTGTCAGTCCTACTTCTGCAGCAGAGGTGATTTTCTCCTTACCAGAAATGGCCAACTGACAAGTTTGCTTTTGTTCACCAGTTACCAACTGTACTGACACAAACTAGGAAGCTGTTCAGAAAGTGGACAACTTGTATTGTTCCTGTGGCTACTGAGTAGGTATCGAGGTTTAGTACAATTAAGTAATTTTGTTGCTTAAGAAAAACAACTTTTTAGAAAGTTTATTATTATAGACATTTTAGACATTACCTTGAATCAGACCTATGAAGAGATTAACTCTATCCCAGCCAAATCTAGGATGTCTCCTAGATGTAGACAGCTTTGTTATGTATCTAAATGTTTGAAGTAATATTGTTAAATAAAGAGTTGGGCAGATAAAAATAGGAGGTAAAATGGTACCAAATGGAAAATCAGACCACTGTAACTAAATGATATTTATTATTTTCAATAGCATTTCTTTTCTTTTCATCCTGCATTTTGGTTTCATTTTCTTGATGGATTAGATGATGCATGGGTTGGTCAATATATAATATTTCTTTGTGATAGTCAGCTGTTTTCCCCTCATCCTTTGCAGAATGTACCATTTTCTGATTTGCAATTAAATAGGGGGCTGCTTTTTGTCTGTGAAATGTTAAAACTGGTGTAATCTCTACCTCTTGCCTGAGCTCAGGAAAAGAAATAATTTCTGATGCTCTGGTGAACCATTCTTCCTCTTAGAAGTGTCTATTATTAATTTTAATGTTTTGAAGGCAGTGCTGGAATCACAATTCCTGCCCACCAATCCTGCAAAATTCCAAGGATGATAATAATTTCTGGCCCATATTTTTTAAATCTTGCTGAGTCCTTAAAACTGAAATACTTTCCAAAAACCAGCATGCTGAACGAGTGACGCCGATTTGACTGGTAGGGTTCAAGATGGAGGCAACATATTGTTATAATGGCCATTATACTGTTAGACTTAAGAATCCAGAATCCAGAATCTCTCTATCTCCCTCTTTCAGAAGTTTTTAAACTATATGTCCTTGTGCTGATATGAAAACCATTTCAGAGTAGTGTTCTGCTTCAACGGACAGCCTTTTCCCTCATGTTAACCTAGAAAAGGTTGGAAACCTTTTGTCAGATAGGATGAACAAAAGATCAGTCATCCTTCCTGCTCCTCACCTAGCTGATTGGCAGAGGCACAGAAGTAGTAGAGCCAGGGTGATAGAGGAGATCCATGCAAACAGTGATATGTCAATTTGAGTGTGTCTCAATTTCTGCTTTGCTTTTCTTTTTGCCTGGGAGAGATTGTCCTCCCCTTGTTGGGTACATGGCAGTAGGGCTCCACTTGACTTGGCAACCAGTGAACCTCAAATGCAAGTTCTCAAACATGATGGCTGTGTTGTTTCTGCAAAAATCATCACAGATTTTTCCCCACTGGGGTGAAGACTTCCTCTTGCTTCCTGCCTTCCCTGCCAAATCACCAGAGGCCAGAGGGTTCACGGAAGGCTCAAACACTGCAGGACTTTTTCTTGCACATAGTTCCTGGGATGACTGGATCTTGCCCTTAATTACCTCTCACTTGTCCTTGTGTTTTCAGATATTGTTTTTTTTTAGATAGAAAGGAAAAATACTATGCAGTATAAGATGGTGGAGAAGTGGAGGAACCAGGTAAACATTTATGAGTAGGTTCTGTGTTTATAAAGAGGAATACAGTCCAAACAATTTCAGTGTCAATATCTTTAAGAGATTTGCCTTCAATTTGAGATTCAGTCTAAGACTGTCTGGACAATTACCCTAAAAAATTGCATCAGTATGTCATCAAAAAGAAATAACTACTTTGTGGATTTTCACTCACGGGTAAACATTTCTCTTTGTCCTAGGTTCTATCTATTCCTCCTTCCTGGTATAAACTCTTCCAGGTATATATCACAGAAGCAGGAAACTTGCTACCCTCCGAGACAGGGTCACAAAGATCAACCAGAAAAAAATTGATTTACAGTAAAGTGGCTTGCCTTGCCAAGTGCCTTGCCAAGGTGGATATTTTTCACTGACACACACTATCTAACAACATTAAATTATTAAAGGTAGTTCCTTGGTGTGGGTACAGGTCTTGAAAGATCCAGTTCACTAGCAAACTGGTTTAATCAAACAGCTTTAGACATCTTGTTTGCTCTTCATATGTATACACATTTGAATCCTTTTCAGTCCTGTGAGTCTCTGCCTAAAGTTGAGTAGCTTCTGTGGAGCTTCATAGAAATTAGGTGGTGGTGTTAGCAGTTCCTGCTTTAAGAAAGGCTGTGAGAATCACCCACATGATGCAGACCCAGATATTTCATGGGATAGTTTGTGTCACTTAGCACAAACCACTTAGAGAAGATCTCATGCAGAATTCCTCCAGCTCTTTGAACACCATCACAATGGAAAGTTTGATCAAGTCCCATCTAGACCTGCTCAGGACATGGTTTCACCCTGTGCCTGCAGGTGCAGCCTATTCTTGCCATACTCAAATCCAGCCATCTGAAGCAGTTTATCAAAAGATTCCTTTTTTTCATAATGGACTATAACTATTTCTTCAGATTGGGGAGGCTGTTTGTAGCTGTGGCTGGCACAGTATGAATATGCTAGTCTTTCAAATGGATATGATCAGCTGGTGAGCATATGAAATCCTGAGGTCTTGATGGCAGTAAATGATTATTTTATTTTACCTTTTTTACTCCCTATGTCTCTTTCCTGATTCCTAGGTCAACAGCATACTCCACCCCAAAAGCTGCAGCAGCATATGGACACGTTTGCACTCCAGTACACCTGCTGTTGTTACTGATCTTTAGCATTTCATCAGTATGTCCCCCTATTTTTCCTGCCACAAGAAACCTGATCATAAATTTATACATCCTGTGGTGGACTTCCTTAACTACCTGTCCAATTCCATATGGATGAATTACCAGGTGACCACATTAATACGGAAAAATGCTTTCCAACATCATACTGGACATGTCTATCTACTTCCAAGATAATTAATCTCTTGTAGTACTGTTGTGAAAAATGCTATAGAGAAGCCTTGCAAAGGATTGGAAAGCTTAGGAGGGAAAGTCCAAGGATGCTCAGAACACGTTTAAAAAGGAGATTATTAGCAGCTTCAGGAATCTCCCTGCCTTGCTGAAGATCACAGCATGGGCTTTATGTGTCTTCCCATGGAAGGAAGTATTTGCACTTCAGCACAATAGATAATAGGTGATATGGATAGGAACAGCCAGGATGCCATTAGTTTTCTTGGCCACCTGGGCACAGTCTTGGCTCATGTTTAGCCAGCTGCCAACCATCTTTTCCATCTGGCAGTTTTCCAGCCACTCTTCTTCAAGCTTGTGGCACTGCATGGGGTTGTTGTAACCCAAGGGCAGGACCCAGCACTTTGCCTTGTTGAAACTCATACAGTTGTCCTCAGCCTATCAATCCAGCCTGTCCAGATCCTTCTGCACAGCCTTCCTGCCCTGCAGCAGATCAACACTTCTGCCCAGTTTGGTGTCATTTGCAGGCTGACTGAAAGGGCACTTGTTCCCTTGTCCAAAATCATCAACAAAGATGTTAAACAAGAGTGGACCCAATACTGAGTCCTGGGGAAAAGTGCTTGCAACCAGCTGCCAGTTGCATGTAATTCCATTTTCCACAGCTCTTGGTCCAGCTCTTCAGCCAGATATTTACCCAGCCAAGAGTGCACCAATCCAAGCCATGAACAGCCAGTTTCTCCAGGAGGAAGCTGTGGGAAATGGTGTCAAAGGCTTTGCCAAAGTTCACAGAGACAACATCCACAGCCCTTCCTACTAAGTGGGTCATCCTATTATAGAAGGAGAACCAGGCTGGTCAAGCAGGACCTGCCTTCCCAAAACCTTTGCTGGCTGGGCCTGATCCCCTGGTTGTTCTGTATGTGTTGCATAATGGCACTCAGCATGATCTGCTCCATGTCCTTCCCTGGCACCACTGTCAGACTGACAGGCCTGTAGTTCCCTGGATTCTCTCTCCAGCCCTTTTTATGGATGGGTGTCACACTGACTGACTTCTGGTCACCTGGGACCCCCATGGGTAGAGGGTCCCCTGACTAGGCCTGCTGGTAAATTATTGAAAATGACCCAGTGATTCCACCAGCTCCCTCAGTACACTTGGGTGGGTCCCATGGACTTCTATGTGTCTAAGTGGTAAATCAGCACATGCTAGATACTCAAGAAGAAAAGATTTTTTTATTCCTTTTCCTAAAAGTTCCTTTCTCCTGTAGCCTGCTCCTCTTCACAGACTTTACTTCTGGTTTACCATCCCTGCTTTTGATTTTGTACAGGTTGCATGGAAATGTGTCTGAAACGGAATTGCTGGAATTTAATATTGATATTTGTGGTTTGCACACGTGTAGTCAATCAAAAGACTGACCAGTGTTCTCGTCAGTATCCAGTCTGGCATACTAGAGCCAAATTAAAATTTATTGTCATGAAGAAGTCAGGAAGGCAAGCACCAGTCAGGAAGATAACTTCCTCCTCAGTTTTAATGCAATAGCTGTAGATGATGCTCACAGGGACAACATATTGCCTTGTACAATGCAGTAGGCTGCAGATAACTTTCCTCTTACTGGAGCAAGCTTCAGGTTCTGAGAACAGAATATCCAAGATGAAGAATTTCTGGGAACTGAGCAAGAGTTTCTGTTTTGCCTCTCCCTGCTGCCCTCTGCCCTCAGTATAAATTAAATAATTTAAAGGTAAGTATATTGCTAAAGTTTTTGTGTTTAGAAACTAGACCACTGAAGGGATCTAAGCTGTATTTATGTAAGTAATTAGTGGCAAAAGATTCTTATTTTTTGAGTCACTAAACCCCTCATTATTTCCACTTTTTATCTAATGCTCATCTTTGAAGCATTAAGTAGTTTTTCTGGTAAGGAAGACTCCATAACCAACCAGAAGTTTCTAATTGCCAGTGAACAGTTACATGACCTGGCAAGAGCATTAATCTTTCACTTACCAATGGGTATATTTATAAGACTATAGATACTTAAAGAGCTGGTATTTGCTTTCTCCTCTTTTACAAATGATTGCTAAATTGTTTGTCTCATACAGTTGAGTGGATTTGGCTAGAGAATGAACTTGATTTATTTGACTTTGAGACCAGAGAGAAAATTAAGGATTTTTTTTTTTCCATGGAAAATGTAGACCTTGAAAGCCAAGTAACAGTGTCAGTTGAAAAGCTCAAGTGGGTTGGAATGACTGAGGATATAGTTAAATATCTATCACTTGGCTTTAAACCTCTCTGAGTTTTATAGTACCCTTAAATCATAAAAAAAATTATGCAGCTCAATTTAGGAATAAAACTGTTCAGCTAAAGACTGAGAGAATGCTTTATCAATTCTTTAGCAAGGACAACAGGGAGAAAGATATCAACTTGTCAAACCTCAAATATTAAAGGTTATTTAAAAAAAAAAGAATTTCCTACTATTTTATATATGCAGGACACATAGATGCATAGCAGTTATGGAGTTAAAAACTTATGCTTATGCTCAGGTACATCTATAACAAAATGCTGAACCATATTTCAGAATGTCTGAATTTGGGGAGCAGTGAACCTCCAAACAGTGAACCTCCAAACAGTCTCGTGCCAAATGTCTGAATTTGGGGAGCAGTGAACCTCCAAACAGTGAACCTCCAAACAGTCTCGTGCCAACTCAGTTTGCTGTTTGAGTGGCCTGCCACTTCGGCAGCTGTGGCCATAGGGGATGCTAGCTCATAGCTCCTCCTGTAAAGGACCTCTAGGCCTTTATTTTTATGTCAGAGGATTAATAGACCATGTCTCTGAAGCCATAATGTAGCTGTGGTGAAACTCACATTCAAAAAGCTTTTCCAGTGGTTCCTGGGCAAGAGTGAAGTTATCATTCAATCCTTAGGATAAGGGTGCAGAATCTACACTGTAAGAATGGCAGTGCTTGTTTGGTAATAACTAAAGAAGCGACACTGCTGCTCTACCTTATTCTCCTTTGTGCAGGGAGTGATGCCAAAGGCCCTTTCTAACCTCACACATTCTCTGTGTTTGTTCTGATAATGCTGAGATCTTACAGACTGACACATTAGAATACAGTGCTTAAATAATGTGTGTAAGAAATAAGCTGGCAAAGCTTAAACTCTTTGGTTTTAGGCTGCAAGATACCTGAGCCCAGCTCTGAGATTTCTCCATGATTCTCAGGGACCAAAGTGAAGCTGTAGTTTTCTGAATTATCTTTCTTACTTTTTTCAAAGACAGGTAAAATATTTACTATTCTCCAGTACTGGAGGACTTTCCTGGTCACCACAATCTCGCAAAGGTAATAAGTTGGGGAGTAGCCTTGCAATGGTATCAACAGACTCTCTCAGCACTTGCTGATACAAACAGTCTTGTTCATAGACCTACAGAATTGATGTTAGCTCTTGTGCTCTGAGAAATGACTGGAAATATTAGTTCTCAATGTTTCTGTTTCTAAACATTTTATCATAGTAAGTCTTAAATTAGAGTAGCTTTATCCTTTGTTTTCCTACTTTGTGCCTTATTCATTTTATTTGCTATTTATCTGCTTTGTTTATGAAAACATGTTGCTTTGTTTGGTTTCTAGTAATTTCTTTGTTTACACCATCACTATTAACGTGCTTATGCTGACCAGTTCCTTTTCACTATTAGAAGAGCTAAAGAAGATTAAAAAAACCCTTCTTTTTCCTGAGATGATCAGGGTTTATTTTCTGTCAAGAGATTCTCAGAGTCTGTTCCATGAATTGTTTTAGTGAGGAAATACATGTTGCTGGAAGCTAGAGATTTAATTTACCTATGTTCACATCATGCACATTATTTGGGTGAAAACTAATGTGAAGACTAATGATGTAAAGCTAACTTCAAGACTTCTTTAAATTCTGTTTCTAGTTCTCCTCAAGTCACTCTCAGAAATTCTGTTGTTTCACCACGGTTCACTGAGTGCAGTGCAAACAAAAAGTTTCACTTCTCTTCTAATATCCAGTGTTGTAGTTGAGAAAAAGACACTCTAGTTGTGATATTAGATACTGCAGTCACTGGGAAAGCTTACATTTCAGAAACATCACTTAAGGCTAACACACACTTTAATGGTACTGCTGAAGGCATTAGAACTGATATTAGGTGATGAGGTTGAGAAGAGAACAAACCACTGCCTGCACTCTGAGGATCACAGATCTTGTCATAGTGGGTATATTACAGTAGATTGTTTTAGCAGGCATGGCCGTATCATCTTGCTTAAGGTGCCATCTTCTAAAAAAATTCCATAGTAAGAAAAAGTCAACACCTATATGTCACTGTGGGACACGCAAGGACATACACGGACACTCTTTGGTGAAGAAGGCTAAAAACTATTTGTTAAAACATCTGACTCCATATTTATAGTATTTCTACATAGACCAGGGATCGGAGAAGAAGGCTGAGACCTCTCCCATCCCGTTGGTCAAAACAACTGCCCATCAGTTGTTCTTCACACCAAGAGAAAGTATGAACAACAACCTCATCTTATCAAAAACATACTTCTGATAACAACACCCGCGTGTGAGAAAGAGCTAAGAACTATGGAAAACATCAAGTCAAAAAGTGCATCAGAAAACCTGAAAAATCAGGGCGACATCTATACACCATGGCCTTAATGGTTTTCCCAATTTCCAGTGTTTGGTCTGGAAACACTAGGAAGAAACAAGCCAACTAAACAAGAAAAGAATGCATACAGTTTATAATTTCATGCACATTCTTATATTTTGTTACTTTTGCTTCTGGCTACAGTTCTAGGGGTCAGATAGAAAGCTCCACTACATCCTACAACACACAACAAAGGCCCACATGAAGTAATTTGTGCTTAAACTGGAAACAGAATTTATATTTCAGATAGACAAGATGCACTCATGTAACTACATAACCCTTGAACTGAAACAAAGCAAATCTAAAATGCTGACATATTTTCCATTAACTCAGGCTTAGCATCTGGAAAAACATAACTCCCAGAGCCAAGCACAGCCCCTGTCTTGGCATACAATAAAAGCTCAGTAGTTTGTATAACATGGAGGGCTTATGCCATATCAGATAGACTGTTTCCAATGGCATTTTTAGACAAGGTGGAAGATCGTCTCATGGCTCATTCTTTGTTGGAAAGGAAGAAGGAAAAGAGGGAAATATTCAGGTATTTTAAAGGATTACATGCAAAATATATGCACATTTAGGAAGGTAAAGATTGGTTTGGTGTCTTTCACCTTTGGACAGGTAAATTTTTAAGTACTTATCTTTGCAAGTTAAATGTTCAGCTGTCTGGTCAAACTTGAACTTGGCATGGGATTCCCAAGCTTTATGCATGCTCTTTGACCTATGACTTCATACCTTCAGGAAGACAGAATCTTTTGTCATTTCATCAGTCAGGAGTGTTTTGAGCCATGCACAGTTGGATACCAGTGTGTCTTGCGACCAGCACTCGTATTAAAGTTTCTCCTTCCACGCAGCTCCTACTCAAGTTTCCACTCTCATCAGCTGAAAACACACCTGTGCGCTTTTGAGGAAAACCTTTCAGAGAGAAGAGGCGGCTTGGAGCAAAGCATAGGCACCTCCTGTCTAAAAGCCAATCACCTTTGCTGATCTCTCCTTCCTGCTCACAAGTTGCATGGATTTTTCAAGGCTGGGCATCCAGCCTCTACTCCCACCTCTACCCTGTGCTGATGTGGTCTCACCTTGAGCGCTATGTATAGTTCTAGACACCGCAATGTAAGAAAGGCATTGAGCCACTAACGTCCAGAGGAGGGCAATGAAGACAGTGAAGAGCTTAGAGGGGAAGCCATTCAAGCAGTGGCTGAGGTGAGTTAGTCTGTTCAGCCTGGAGGACACGAAGGGGGGAATTGGGAGTTTTCAGCATCCTCACCAGGGGAGACAGACAGGCAGGCACTGATCTCTTCTGTGTGGTGCCCAGTGACAGGACCTGAGGGAACGGCCTGAAGTTGCGCTGGCGGTGCTTAGGTTGGGTATTAGGAAAAAGATCTTCACCCAGCAGGTGGCTGGGCACTGGAACAGGCCTCCCAGGGAAGTGGTCACAGCACCAAGCCTGACAGAACCCAAGAAGCGTTTGGACAACGCTCTCAGGCACATGGTGTGACTCTGAGGGGTGTCCTGTGCAAGGACAGGAGTCGGACTCGATGATCCTGATGGCTCTCTTCCAACGCAGCGCACTCTGTGGCTCTGGGAGCGGCACACGGCCCAGGGGCTCCGGGCTCCCTTTCGCCGGCCCCGCTGCCCGGGGGAGGAAAGGAGGGGGCGGCCGGCGCCGTGCCCGGGTGAGCGCCCCGCGCGCATGCGCCGCGAGCGCGGCGCCCCCGCTCG